>PVIY010029166.1:0-32323 GCA_004026745.1 Myrmecophaga tridactyla
TGTGGGGTTAAGTTTCATATGAACAAACCCGAAGACTGAGGGCTCAGCTTATAGTTTTGGTTGTCCACACTGCTTGTGAGAATATCAAGAATTCAACTTGGGGGAAGTTGAATTTCTCCCCGTTCTCACCATTCCCTGAAGGGGGCTTGCAAATATTTTTCCAGCCACTGATCAAATCATTCTGATTTCATTTATGTCTGTTCTTTGGGAAAGTTTTGAAGCAATCTCAAGGTTGATGTTTTCCTCTGAGAAATCAAGCTCTCTATTCTTTTTTTCCTTTTTTTTTAATTGTTTAATATAACATATATACAAAGCAAAGAAAGAAAAAAGCAGTAGTTTTCAAAGCACTCTTCAACAAGTAGTTTACAGGATAGATCCCAGAGTTTGTCTTCGGCCACCATACTGTTCTCTCAGATTTTTCCTTCTAGATGCTCTAGAATATGGGAAGTTCTCTATTCTTAATGTAAATTGTATGTATGCTTTATAATAGATCTTGGTTGCATTTTTTAGGAAAGCAGTTTCCTAGGTTATACCCAGCCTATGTCACAACTGTGTGTCACCTTGTGACCTCATCTGAACTTGACCTCTTTCTCCAAGCTCAAGCTTGCCTTCTGATGCTCCCCTGGGCAGGAGACCAGTTAAGTTCCTTAAACAGCTCTATTTTTTTCTATTGCTCTTCTCTTTCTTAAACTCTCCTCTTTCCTCCAGGCCCTCTTTAAAGCAGCTTTCCAGGAAACCTTGTTGAAAATTTCAGTCAGCTCCTAGCCCAGGAACCAAAGCCCAGTAGTAATCAGGTTATCAGAATTTTTGGATTTAAACATTCAAGTCCCAAGTAAGCAGGCAGTGAGTCTAGGTAGTTTTGAAGATTTTCTCAGTCCAGTGAATTTGAGATGCTGTGATTCTTCCAGTGCCTGTACTTATTGTTACCATGTTGGGATCTAGTTTTTTGTGTGTGCAATTTTTGTTGTTGTTGTTAGAGAAATTCTAGAAAAATAGTTCAGAATGCACAGAATTCACCTTTTACCCCCATATATGCGCAGTTTTCCATATTAACATTTTGCATTAGTGTGTTACAGTTAATGAACAGTATTATTATAACTGTTATTAACTTTAGTCCATAGTTTATTTTAGGGCTTACTCTGTATTGTACAGTTCTGTGCTTTTTATTCTGTAACATACATACAACCTAAAATTTCCCATTTAAATTATTTTCTGGTATATAATTCCATGGTGCTAATTACATTCACATTGTTATGCTAACGTCACCACCGTCTATTACCAAAAGGCTTTATATAGTGGTCTCACATCTACTGCTCTTAGATTCTCTCCACTACAGGTAAAAGGAATAGCTATTTGATTTCTACCCTCTTGTTTTACTAGCTGTGCTCACTAGTCTTTCCCTCTCGTATTTTTATTTACTGTTTTTAATGCAGTTTTATGTATATGTATATTCACCATATAGTTCATCTGAAGTCTAGTTGTGTTTTGAAATTGTGCTCTGTGATAGGAACTTTACTTTCACATCACGGTTAATTTTCTCTGAAGGCAGCAGTAAGTACATTATCTCCATTTTACAGATGAGGAAACTGAGGGCTTCCTCTAATCTGGCATTCCAAATGACTTATCTCTGTGTGTGTCTTGTTTCTTCAAATGGGTTTTCTACTTGTTGAAGGCCATAACTGTGACTTTGTTGCCAGAACCTGCCACCCAGTAGGCATTCAGTAAATATTTATGTGAGGAAAGTAGTGGTTCATTCCATCAATATGTGTGGAAACATATGCCAGGCTATGGGAATGCAAAGACCCAAGTTGAAAAGATGTGTATGTTTGAATTATCATTATAAGGTAGGCCTTCTACCTGTGCACAGATATAGTACTGAGTTTTGGATCTTGGTCTCTGGAGTTAGTAGTGCATACTTTGTAGCAGTGGTTTTGAAGTGGGAGTGTTGATTGTTGCAACAGGGGAGGGGTAGTGGGAGGAAGAGTGTGTGTGTGTGTGTTTGTGCGTGTGTGGGTTATTACTAGCATTTAGTGATTAGAGGCTGGGATTGCTCTTATCTATCCTACAATGCACAGGGTAGCCCCCCACCCCCACCCCAACAAAGAATCATCTGGTCCCAAAGATTACTAATGCTATGTTGAGAAACCGTCTTATTAGGATTGGGAAGATGAAAAAGATAATGAATGCAAAGAGTTTGGCATAATTATTATTTTAAGAAAATCATCCCGAAGACCGCAAAATCAGCTTTCAAGAGGGTGAACCCCCAAAAGCTTCATTTCAGCATCTGTGATGCTAGACTGTGAAAATCTTTATGCTAAGTATTTCATGTTCTCCTGGTTAGAAGTGGTGACAGACTCAATGGAGATTGTGTTACACTGTGTACTAACAAGCTGGTGTGGATTTTTCAGAGCTGTTAAAACAATTATTAATTTTTAGGGTGTTCCTGGTAAACTTCCTGCTTGCTTAAGTAGTTTGTTCTGCAGAGATAATTTTGGTATGTGGGTTTAAATCCTCTGATGAAAAATGTTTTGGTTAATGAATTTCCCAAATATGTTTTGATAATGTGAAAAGTTTTTGTTTTCACGTCAACAAAGCTAATGTTTTTCTAGCCCCAGATTTAAAACAAGACTGCTTTTTCTCTTGTTCCCTGCCTTCCCTACCTACTGTATACTATTTTGGTCTCTGTAGTAGTAGAGTGGAGAGCTTTTGAGTACCTTTGAGATTACCATCTTTTGTTTATTGTGGATTTGCACTTTGGCTTAAAACATTTTTTTTGGTCATTATATAAGAAATATATGCACCTTATAGGTTTGAGGAGAATAGAAAAAATATGGAGGCGACACAATAAAAAAAATCAATGATACTACCACTTCAAGGCACAACCACTGTTGTATTTCCTTCCATTTTTTTTCCCTATTTGTATACTTTTTTCCATGGTTGACAGTCTGAGTATATAATTTTGCATCCCCTCTGTTTTTTTTATTTAGCATTTTTAAATTCGTATTTCCTAACACTGTTAAAATATCTATAAACATGATATTTCCTCTGTTGTATTTCATGATTTATTTTAACTCATTGCACAAATAGAGCCTGTTTTCAGATTTTGTTGGACATCTTTGTGCAGTGAGTGTTTTCTGCATTTCTTATCACTCACGTCTTTACAACAGATGACCAGGAACAGAGCCAAAGGCTCTGGACATGTGAGGACATCTTTTTTTTTTTTTTTTAATTGTAAACACCAAACAAATGATTCTTGACGTTACAAACATTCTGTACATGGTGTACAATCAGTGGCTCACAATATCATCACGTAGTTGTGTATTCATCACCATGATCATTTTTTTGAACATTTGCATCTCTCCAGCAAAAGAAATAAAAAAGAAAAAAGAAAAAACTCATATATGCCATATCCCTTACCCCTCCCTCTCAGTGACCATTAGTATTTCAATCTATCTAATTTATTTTAACCTTTGTTCTCCCTATTATTTGTTTAATTTTTATCCATATTTTTACTCATCTGTCCATACCCTAGATAGAAGGAGCATCAGAGACAAAGTTTTCACAATCAGTCACATTGCAAAAGCTGTATCATTATACAATCATCTTCAAGAAACATGGCTACTGGAATACAGTTCTACAGTTTCAGGCACTTCCCTCTAGCCACTCTAATACTTCATAAACTAAAAAGGGGATATTTGTATAATGTGTAAGAATAACTTCCAGGATAACCTCTCAACTCTGTTTGAAATCTCTCAGCCACTGACATTTTATTTTGTCTCATTTCTCTCTTCCCCCTTTTGGTCGAGAAGGTTTTCCAAATCCCTTGATTCCAAGTCCCAGCTCATTCTAGGATTTCTGTCCCATGTTGCCAGGGAGGTTTAAACCCCTGGGAATCATGTCCTACATAGAGAAGGGGAGGGCAGTGAGTTTGCTTGCCATGTCGGCTGAAAGAGAGAGAGACCACATCTGAGCAACAAAAGAGGTTCTCTGGGGGGTGACTCTTAGGCTAATTTTAAATAGGCTTAGCCTATCCTTTGTGGGGATAAGTTTCATAGGGGCAAACCCCAAGATTCAGGGCTTGGCCTATTGATTTGTTTGTCCCCACTGCTTGCAAGAATATCAGGAATTCATGTGAGGGCATCTTGATCGATATTGCCATCAGTTGCCAAAAGTTTCTACTACATTTTGCTCCTGTTAGCAGGGCAGTGTTCTCATTTTAATAACATTTAATAATTTTCAAAGAGAAAAGATACCTAGTTGTCCTTTTATTTGACAGTAACACAGTCAAACATGTTAATATGACTGTCGAGTATATTATTTAACAAACTGCTCATATCTTTTGCTCATTGGAAATTAGTATTTTTGCATGTGTTATAAACTCTAGTTCATGTATTTCACTTATTAACCCTCTCTCATAGGTGTTGTAAATATTTTCACCTGGTTTTTTACTAATTTTTTATTTCACTTCTCTTTTAATTTTGATTTTAGTAATACAGAAGTTTAAAATTTTAAAATAGTCGACTATTGATTTCCCCGCACCTCCAACCCCAGCTGGAGTCTTCAGCCTTCCTCTGTCTAAATGGAAATGAACCCTTTCTGCTCTGGAAGTCACTACACTGAATTATTAGTGTTTAAATTTTATCCCGGTGTAGGCCACAATAGAGTTCCCTAATAAAGGTAAGTGGGCAGCCTCAATTGCTTAGTCTAATGTGGGCACCCACTGTGTATGATGGAAAATCCACCGCGTATTTTTATTTGTATGCCTGTTTGTGTGTATAGGGAAGTTGACAAGAAACAGTAATACTCTTGTTGGGCATCAAGGCAAGTTTATTTGGTTTTGCATTTGATTTTCTTTCCTGCAGGGTGGAAGTGAACTTACTGAAGGTAGGGGCTTCTGTAGAGACTAACTGGGACCAACAGCTTGCTCAGCAAACTGTGGCTATGTCTGGCACAGTGTTGGTCCACAGTTAATTTTTTTATTAGAGAAGTTGTAGGTTTACAGAAAATATCATGCATAAAATACAGAGCACAATAAATTTTTAGTTGTTCAGGGTAGGGGAAGACACTCTGAGTCGAGACTGTGACCCTGTCCTGCCCACTCCTCATCCCCTGTGGGCCTTGGTAGAGTTTTGTTCTCTTAGGCTGCAGGTTTTCTGTGGCTCCATCCCATTGAGGTAACTTCCTCCCTGCACTGTGAGTAGATGGGTAGTACACAGTTTACCAGCTGAAGCTTGGAGATGGAGGTAACAATGAGGTAACAATAACAACACCTACCTAGCACTTGCCCATTAAACAATTCCCTTTCACCCTGGTTTTTCGATTTGCTTCTGAACCCAACCTTATGAGGTGTTAAGTATTATTATTTTTATTTATTTTTTCCTGCATGGTTAGGCACCGGGAATCAAACCCAGGTCTCTGGCATGGCAAGTGAGAACTCTGCCTGCTGAGCCACCGTGGCCCACCCTAAGTATTATTTTTATCTCCATTAAATTGGAGGAAACCTACCGCTTAATAGAAGCATAAGTAAAATCCAAAGCTTCTAACTTCAGTGCTGAGCCTCTCTACTTTTGAAACAGTCCCGTCACTGTAATTTCTGGGTTAGTTTCTTGGCAGTGCTATTGGGCAGAAAGTAGTACCAACTATCTTAGGTTTTGGAGTCAGACATGCTTGGAGAGAATCCCAACATAGTCATGATTTAGCATTGTGATTTTATTACTTGTCCAGCCTGAGCCCTGCTCTCTCATTTGTAAAATGAGAATAAGAGTGTCTACCTTGTAGGGGTATTAGATTAAATTGAGATAATATATGCAGGATTCCTGCTTCGCCTGGTACTTGACACCTTGTAAGAGCTCATTAATGACAGTTTCTTAACATTAAAATCTAAAATGCTGCTGATGTCCTTGTGTAACATTTTTATAAAAACTGCTATGTCTATTTGGACTTGAGAAATTTTAGTAAATATTATTTAAATTTACTAAAGAAGAAACACTTCTTTGTCTAGTCTACCTGTTTTCCTGTTCAGTAGATTTTCATTATTGTGGGTGAGTCTCCTGCTTCTCTGAAATCTTTTGCTAAGAGAATTTTGTGATAAATCCCCAGCTTAGGACTGTATTTACAGCCAAAAGTAAAACCTGTGTTTTCCCTATGTTTATGTAAAAGGTACAGATTGCGTTCTGGAAGGGCAATAACCCAGTCATTTCTTTACACATAGTTGAGATTTTTGGAATCATTTATGGAGTTGTTAATTGTCCATGCTTCAAAAACAGTCAAGTAATAGAACAGTCTTTAAAAAAAACATTTTTGGAAAAGACAAAGTTGTTAAATAATCCAGACAGAAAAAGTTGCTAAGTAAAATCTTCATTTTTCCTGCATAGGTTAGATTTGACTGGTTCTTATACTAGACCTCGTTTACCTCATAAGGATTCCACCAAAATTATTTGGAGCAGATTAAATAATTTCAGCCTGAGTGATTTCATCATGAGGGTTTTCTTGCCATTTAATTTATACTGTATGTCTCTTCAGGCTTTTCCCTTTTAATAAGTTGAGCCAAGTAATGGTAAATTTTTTCAGTTTAGAATTATATTATAATCCAGTACAGTCTTGTTTCTATGGAGTTAAAGGTAAAACCTTCTGAGAATTGTCTTTAAAATATGTGTGGGACTTTTTGTTTGTTTGTATATTGTGCCTGAAGCCAAGGTTCCATCTTCAACAATAAATCAACTAAGTTTTGGACTTTGTGAAAGGTTAATTTGGATGGGGTTTTATTGGGTTAATGACCAGCATTTTTGCTCTCTTATTCTGGGAACTTGAGACTGGTTGCCCTCTGTTTTGTTTTTTTTTTTTTTTTTTTTTTTTTTTTTTTTTTTGCATTCCCCCCCACATTGGTAGGAATGGAGAGAGAAGGATGGGAAAACCTTTTTTATATAACTCATACAAATTCATAAATTGGAGTTGATCTTTTATATAATTCATGCCATTTGTATGTGCTTTATATAAAGTATGGTTACAGTTAAATATCAGTGATTAAGTGAAACTTACATGATTCCTAAGTTCCTTTTTGTATCTAGAGTTCAGGGATTTAAGTAAATGAACTATTGGCCAAATTTTATGACTTTTGCAAACTTCAGTGCAAGATGTTATGAAATGCCACACCCAGTTTTAATGGTAAGTAGGAAATTGTTTTCCTAAAATTCCAGGCCTTTGTTTGATTTCTTAATTTACAACCAAAGTGGACAAATATGAGGGCAGGGGTGGTGTTAGAGATAATGATGAGGAGAGGAGATGAAGTATACAAGAATAAAATTGTTACGGACCTGACTATTGGCTTATGGGATATAAAGGACTAAAGACATATGCATTGTGATCCTGAGATAATGATCCAGTTGGGCAGCCCTCTGTAGATCGTTTCAGCCAAATCATTTTGGCAGCAGCCTTTTGAAACAAAGCCTGTACAGTACGTTTGAGAACCCAGCAAGTTTTGCCAGGTATTTCTGGTTGCTGGCTGGTTGGCTTATGGAGTAAATAGAGTAATTAGCTCTCATTAACACTCCCACAAGCTGGAAAGCATCTCTACCTGAAGCATGGAGGAAAAGTTTACCTCTCTTGCTGAAAACATGAAAGTCTCCATCTGATCTCTTCAAGCTTTAAAAAAAAAAAATTTATGTGTGTGTGTGTGTTTTTAATGTGGGTTTATTTGTTCCTTTCCCAGTGCTTTTTTTTCCTCCTTAAACTTTTTATTTTGAAATTGTTTCAAACTTACAGGACAGTTGCAAAAATAATACAAAACCCATATGTAGAACTCCAACATACTCATCTCTCTGTCCCAGCTTACAGAGGTCCACCAAGTTAACATTTGCCACATTTACTGCATTATACACTTTCTCATTCTTTCTACCTGTGTCATCTATCAACCCATCTATTTTTCTATTTATCAATTTCCTTAACATGTGAAAGTCTCTTGAATACATCATGCTCCATGAACACATATTTCCATATGTATTTCTTAAGTACAAGGATATTCACTTATGTAACAGCGCAACCATTTTTTTGCATTACAAAAATGGGATGCCAATTTGGCAAGAGTAAAATCCACCAAGTGACTCAAATAACAGTAGGCAAAAATCTATTGCCCGTAGAGTATCCTGAAAGCAATTATTGTGTCTTTGAAATTGTGGGACTATTTAAAGCTTTTTCTTCTTTCCTCTCTCTTGGGTCTGCAGCTGATGTGGCTGGATTAGTTAGAGAATCTGAGCAGTGGTATCCATATAGCTTCATCCCTTTAGGTCTTATCAGCTGTACTTCAGAAGTTGCAGTCTGTATCAACAGAGGGTCTGGCTTGTTAGGAATCATTGAGGGGAAGAGGGTGAGGCCTTTGACAGTGTTTGTGGCCTATTTAGGACAATGTGCCATTGATAAGTACATTTTCTTATGGAGTATAGAGATCTGTAGTATGAAGTTGGGAGACAGAAAAGCAGAAAGAAGAGGACATACTTTTGGGGATTTGTTCACAAGCCTGGAGAAATATATAGACAAATAACAAATTGGCTGAGTTTTATAGGAAAGAATCTTGAACTGAGAATCTGACTGGCTACGTTGAATAACCATGTGAACCTGGGCTAGCCACTTGACCAGCGACAAAATAGAAATTGTCCCACCCTTTATAGGGAGTCCTGTGAGGGTCAAATGAGACAGAGTTTAAAAGCTGTGAATCATTAAGTAGTAGTATGATTTTAAGTTGGGTTTTTCATGTGGAATACTTTAATTATATTTTTAATATGCTGAATGTAAACCTTCTGGTAATAAGGCAGTGACATTTCACACAAAGCTGCTTATCCTCCAGTTTTCTGTCCTGTTGCATCTCTTAACACCATACCTGTGCTCTAAAGTGTACAAGAGCCTGGATGAATGCTAGATAATCCCCCCTGGTTTTTCTAGACGATGGTGCTGCCCCCTGAGCAATGCAGTGGCACTAGTTCTTGATTCTTGCTCCAGGCTGCCATCTGCTTTCTGTGGGATGCAGGAAATACTACAAAGTCACCAACAATCTTCAGCGCTAGGAACTGGCCCCTGTTATTTAAAGGGAGTAATGTTGGTGAGAAAAGTGTTCAGGACTAATTTTCATACTTCTATGTAGAACTTAGCTTAAGAATGAAGAGTTAAAAAGCATATATATCTTATATGGGGAGAGATGTCCTCTGGTGATTAAGATTGACATCTGCAGATCTCTAATTCTTGCTATGATGTCAGTTTATAAAGCCACATGATGTTGTGAGGTGCAAATCACTAACCTGTCCATGTCTCACTTCCCTTATTTGTGAACTGGCAATATTCCTGCGTGTTGTTTAGTTCTTGTCCTCGTTGACTGGGTTAGGTTGGTATTCAGAAAGTTAACCTGAGCTAATTGTTTAAAAAAAAATAGTAACTTTTAAACGGAATGCCTATATTGTAAGTATTTTTCAACTGATTTTGGCTTTCATAGGCTCTGAATTAGAACATATCTCTCTGGGGCCTGTAACTTCTTCAGAACAATTTACAGAATATATTTCTACACCTAGAAAACTACTGCCTGTCATAGATAGGGTTCACAGGAGTCCAGGGACTCTGAGACCAGGAGGGGATATGGAAGATTTTAGGGGCAAACTCACAGGAGATACATCTGGATGGAAACAAAGAAGGTGGGTGTTGGACGGAGGAGAAGCTGACCTGTAAATGTGGTTGCAGCTGAGGCCTTAGCCACTCCTAAGGGGAGCTCTGGAGCTGGATGGTACTCAGAGTTGTCATAAATGGAGGCATGGACACAGGGCCTTTGTATTTCCACATCAGCCGGACACTGGCTGCTGGCTACCCTCTCTGGGTATGTGACTTTGGTCAAAGCAGTGTCCTGCAGCTGGCAGAAGGATTTCCCAGTGATGGAAACAGCTGTGAGCTATCAGTAGCTGAGGTGAGGGTCTGGGTAGGAGGGGAGGTTGGGTATATTGGTCTAAAAAGGGGCTCTGGATGGAGCACCGCAGTGTCTACTGCCGTGAAGAATTTAACCTCTTCAAAAAAGAAACAATAAATAGCACACACACAAAACCCCAGCATATGTTAAGTCCCTTTCTCTGCAAAGTTAGAAAGTCTGGATCCCTTAGCAAAACAGAAAGAAGAGATCATAACCCCTTTGTTAATCATAAAATAAACAGATCTTCCCTTTCTTGGAAATGTATGAGAAACTTGGATAATATCTACATCTGATTTTTATGGTGTAGCAGGGGCTAGCTTCCTTATTTGTGAAATGGCTGACCCATAATTGAGTAATTTTTTCCCCAAGAATTAATTAATGCATGTTAAGAATATTGATGATATGTGTAAATGTACTGGTTTCTGAGACATTTAACTCATGTTGAATTTATAAAATTGGTGGGTGACCACCAGGGCACCCTGAGGTTGGAGATTATAGTTTCTGTAGATGTTCCAATCACTTGATATGGTATTTTAGTCATGGTAGAGGATAATGATTTAGGAGTCATATTGCCAAAGGGCAAGTTAATATGCTTTGAAAAAATGAATCAGTTTTTCTGGCATTCCCCAAAGGCATTTGTATGCAGCAAATGTCTGAAACTGTCTGGCATGGTCTGAGGTAGATGGAATGAGTAAATCAGGCCAAAGAGATGCAAAATGTCTCTCTCAATGCATAGTAAGTCTGATCCTCACAAGTTAATACTGTTCTCCTTCCAGACATTTTCTGTCTAGTTGGGGAGAAGGTAGCGGGTTCTGCTCACACATTGTCTAAGCAGTTTGAGTATGTTGTGGGGACTGGAAGAGGGGGGAGCCTGATAATTTGGCTTTGGTCGCTGAGCACAGGTGATAGGGTTTGTGTATAATGACCATTGAATTTTACCTCCCCCTGGTCTCTATAGTGCCTTATATTTTTTGCCTTAACAGCAGTGCTACCCAGGAGCCCTGTAATGCCGAGTCACGGAAGATGTTACTAACCTGTTTCCATTATGGATATAGCAAAGAGATATAAATAGGTCAGTGTTCCTTATTCAGAAACTGAGCAGACCCAAGCTGCCATGGTGACAGGTTCTATATAAAAACAGACATCTCTGTAGGTCTCAGAGGGATGTGAATATTTGGTAATTAATTGAATGTGAAATAGTTTATCTCTCAGCTGGTTTATTGAATTGGCTAGAAATGGGAGTCAGCATAAAATAAAAAGTTTTCAAGGCTTTTTCAGATGGGAAAAACATTTCCGTAGCACAGTGACTTAACTGAAGGTGAGACTGTCAAACATGAGGACAGTTTCTTCTTCTTGAGAGTAGAGAAGGGGGTTGCCTAGAGTCTTTGACAAACTGATAGAGGGTCGAACATCCTTACAGGGTAAGGACAGTTTCACCTTTGTGCATACCTTCTTCTCACTTCTCCATCTGCCTAACATGCCTTTCCATGAGTGTTTATTATTGGCATTCTGGATTTAGAGGGATTATCTTTCTGTACAGTTGAGTGAAGAATCTCCAGCTGTGAGATTGTGCCTCACATCTGTAAAGGGTTATTAAAAAAGGCTGTTGGCCAGGAAATGTTGTAGTCTGTAGAGAGAAATAACTGTTACTAGGAGAGAAACTTCTAGAATGTAATATATAAAAGGACAGACGAAGGAAGCCTATCAAGAAGATGTAGGACCAGAAGAGAGCTGCAGGGTGTTGGCTGAAGCTGCGGGAAATAAATCAAGAATAAGAGAAATGGAAAAGGTCAAATAAAAACATTGCTTGTAAGGGCTGGCAGGAGTTCCAGGAGAGAGGCACCTATTGGGCCTGGAAATGCAGGGAAACACTCACTCACACCACCCAGGACTGCCCCACCCTTCTACTAGCTTCTTCCCCCTCCCTTTGGCCTCCATTCACCTGAAGCAGGAAGGTCTGATAGGCTCTCAGGGAGGATGCTGTTGGGTGTTTTGAAGTTGAGACCTCGAAGCGTGAGAGAGCTTTGCGTCCTTCTCAAGCTGATATTGCATAAACTCCCTGAGACATGATGATTAAGGACACAGGCTTTGGAAGCAGGCAGACTTCTGCCACTTACTAGGGTGTAACAAATACTGGGCCTCAGAGAAACGGGAATGCTGATGAGATTGGTTGTATTTTATAGGGTTATTGAGAAGGCTTTAGCAGAGCACAATTAAGTGCTCAAAACTAGGTAACTGTTGTTATTACATGCCAAGAGTTGTAACTAAATTTGTGAAAAATACCTCCCTATACTCTCTGGCCGCAGTGTATATACTTTGAATCTGAGTTAAGCCTCAGCATGAGCTAGAGTTTATAAATGGTCTCATGTCAGGGCTGGGCAGTAATCTAAGGCTCTCGGTGGAGAGTTTAAGGCAGCTGCAGGCTTTTGCAAAGGGCTTTGGGTCCTCATACATTGTCTACCTGCAAGTTGCTGTACTTTAAGCCTCTGATCTTTTCCACAAGTAGCTCTAACGAAGTTGTACAAGCACCACACACACAAGTTTTAGCCAAGAATAAATGGGTCTATACACTATTTTTAATTTCCATGGAGAATGGGTTGCCCTGTTAAATATGAATGAATGAATGGAATAAGGAAGAAAAAAAGAAAAAGAGTTCATGTATGCTGTATCAGAACTGCCTGTTGTGTGTTAAGGGTTTATATGGTTATATTATTTGTGTCTTAATGACACTTCTTAAGAGGGGATGGTAATATCACCAGTTTTACAGAGATTAAATAACTTCCCCAAGATTGAACATAAATAATATTCTATTTCACTGAATCTAACACACCGTTAATTGTAAGACATCCCAATTTTAAGGATGTTAAAATGTGAAAAAAAATATTTTTAAGTAATGAAATGTGGTAAATAGCAGAGCCTGGATTCTAGCCCCATTCTTGTCTGGTTTCAATCAAAGCTTATGCTTTCTTTTCCCTTCACACACAAAGGCTTGCTGTCTGTCCAGCTGAGGAAGATAAAACAAGCACAGATAAGAAGACAGCTGAAGTGTATAAGACCTGAAAGTGGCAACAATAATGATAGCCAGTGTTTATTGACTATTTACCAAGTGCCAATGTTTTTATGTGCTCTAATTCATAAGAGCATTTTAAATCTCAATAGTCACTTTTAGGTGGATACTGGTATAGTCTCCGTTTTATGAATAAGGAAACCAAGATAGTTGTTCCTGTTCCCATTTTCAAATGAGAAAACTGACATGCAAAGTCACATAGTACCAAAAATAAATTTTTTAATATGGTTGTTAAGAGTTCAAGTTTATTCATCGTCATGACAAACCTGGTCTGTGTTCAGGAAGAGTGATCACTGAGGGGTCCTCAGTATCCTCAGAGTATTTAACCCAGCTTTGTGGGGGTCAGGAAGGAATCCCAAAGGGGTGACACTAAAACTAAAACAGTAATGTCTGTCTCCCCATACCTAGCCACTATGCTGCTGAAAATAATCGTGGTTGCCCTAGGTTACAGACCTAGTTAGTACCATCTTTCTAAACCTGGCATTAGCTGGAAGGAGCTGGCTTTATTTATAATTTACATCCTTTCCACTTCCAAGGAGCAATTGAGGTAGTTTAAAAAGAGCATTGTAAATTACACACTCAGTTATGTGAGAAATAGGAGAATGGCTGCATGAAAGGCCTTGGAAATAAAAAAAATGGGAAAAATTACCATTTAATACAATTGGGTAATTTAAGCCACTTGCAAATGAAAGGCTAGGAATTCCTTCTACAGCTTTATGCTATGCCCTGACTTCTTATGACCGGGGAGAGCCCTAGTGATGTTCATATGCCAAACCAGACCCTCTATGGCACCTCAGTTACTTGACCTTCCTGTCTTTCTAATTCCTTTTGAGTTAATGATTTTTAGCTAAAGTTGCTGTGTCCCTAAAGGACGTGAAGATTGTGTACTGTAAATCTGCTATCGTAAATAAAGCAGAAATAGATTTTGACAGATTGTGGTCTATGAGTAGAAAGAGATACTAGAAGACACTGAAAGAGCCTTTAGGACCTGGAATCACAGTGTTTGAGTGGCAAACTGCATTCTAAGATTGTGACTGCCTCTCAGGAACTTCTGACCCTGTTTCCTCATTTTTAAAATGGGGTGGGGGTGTGGGGGCTCAAGATAAATATTCCTAAACTTCCTTCAGGTGCTAACATTCTTTTGACTCAGACATTTCTAATCATTTCTAACATGGCTTTTATTCTAAGGTATCTTACCAGCATGCCTACCTAAATGCCAAACATTGAATTTGTGGGTCTCTGAATTTTGTTATCAATGAATTGGAATGGGTGGTCTATTTTAAATTCCAGGTGTCTGCAGACTGCATTCTCCAAAAAAGTCTTCTGGATATTTTTCTTCCACATCTTTTGAATAAAGAAACTTACTGTTAGTGGTGAGATCTGAGCTGTTAGGTTTGGGGGTCAAGATGTGTTTTTGCTTCTATAATCCCTGGTTTATAGGGATTATAAACTCAACCCCAGAGTCACCGTCCAGCCATGATGTCCTGAATTGTGATCAGGACCTTTGTCACTGTGTATTGGAGGGATGCCTGGACCTAAGGACAAGTGTTTGGATTGCTTTGAGAGAGGCCCAGCTGCCATAGAACATATGAGAGTGGGATTAAGGTACAGACAGGTCTGAGGATGAGAGAGGGAAACTGGACTCATATTTAGTCCTCCATACTAGAGGAAGAATTCTAGTTGTGATCTCAAGTCCATGTTTTTTGGAGTAAATAAGATCCTTTTTTCCTCTGGTTCAAGCCTGTTCGTAACTCTGAACATCAAACATTATGGCATGACCCTGGTCAATGTCCTGGGTGGAGGCAGGCATATTGTTGAAAATACAAATGAGCTCAGACTCTGTATGATATGAAGAAAGTAAAGTTTCTTGAAATAGATAACCAATGAGTCTGATCTCTCTTGCAGGCCTTTAACAATGCTGCCTCTGTCATCCCTTGATCCAGCTGGGTTGGAAATTATGTAAATAATGTCTTGTGCTTTGCTGTGTTGCGTTTTTCTGTAACCCTTCCTGGTTTACTGATAGGTTGCCCCTGCTGTTCTTTTAACTGTCTGGAGCCTGAAGGCCCTGCTGGGTAGTCTGTCTGCCACTTATGAACCATCTTCATAAATAGCCCTGTATAAGCCAAGAGTTCCTAGTAAAGTGTTCCCAGTGGATGAGACTAATATGCTGTATGATGTGCGTTGGAAAAATCCATGGTTGTTGATGAGTTCTCCTTCAGCAGCCTTTGTGTTATGCTGGTTAACCTGCTAGGAATCATTGGTTTCCTATGAGTTGGTAGTCTGTGAATTGAATAGAAAGCAATTCTTGCCTACAAAGTATGTCCGAGATGACCAAGAAAAAGTGCCTAAGAAAGCTCATCACTCACGTTATCCTTTATCACTCAGGACTCAGAATGCACAACTCCAGAGGGCACCATTCACACCGTACACATTGAAAGCTCAGATTTGATTCTTTCAGTAATTCTCCATACGCTTGAGAAATTTCTGGGTGAACCTTCATTAGAACAGAGGGTGGACTTGGCTGCTTGCCATTCCTCAAAGGGATCCTTGGGTATGACTTCTTCTTCCTTCGTCAGGTTTTCCCAACTGAATAACTAGAATTCTTTCTAAATTATATGTGTGATTTAAACAACTTATTAGAGAGGTAATTTATAAACAACTCTTGCTCTGGGTAAACCCCAAATCATACAGTTGAGCTGGTCAGGAAAAGTATTGTAGGAATACCAATGTTTCAACAGAATTTAATTGGACATCAATAGCCATGTAACAATACCCATCTAATTAACATTGAGTGCTCAGATATATATCATGGTACAAGGCTTAAAACCGGTAACTTGTAGACATCAGCTGGTGGTCTTCTTGAGACTCCTGTTAAGACAGACTCCTGGAGACAATGTGCAAGCCCTTTGTAACCAAGATAAAACTACAGAGGAGACATCAATGCTGGTAAAGATAACAATCGCATTGCAATAAAACAGTTATTAACGAATTATTCCTTCTTTAATGTTGCCATTCACCAGATTTTTCAGCCCAGTGAAACTATTATACCATTTAAGATAATGGCTTTATGAAAATTTGTATTTTCTTTGGTAAAAAGATGTGCATTAGAAGGAAATGGTTTGGATTTTAGAAGCACTCTAAAAGAACCACAGGGTTCTGATTCAGCATTTCTATCAGTGACTGGGATTTCTGCATGGAAGACACATTTCACACAATTGTGGTTGAAAGCTGGGAGAGACGACTGATGACAGAGTCAAAATCCTGAAAATAATCTATACAAGCTGACATGGGTAACTGAAACAGATAAAATTTTCATTAGC
The DNA here is from genome assembly GCA_004026745.1 of Myrmecophaga tridactyla. Classification (NCBI taxonomy): domain Eukaryota; kingdom Metazoa; phylum Chordata; class Mammalia; order Pilosa; family Myrmecophagidae; genus Myrmecophaga; species Myrmecophaga tridactyla. Next base: position 16,328 of record PVIY010029166.1, read on the forward strand.
AGGGCTGGTATGTCATGTTGTGAATTTACATTTTAAAAACCGACTACAAGGGGAGATACTTGGTTTGACAAAAGCTTCCTGGGGATTTGCATTTGAACACAACATTGCACTGCTGCTTCCTAAGCAAAATTAACCTAATGCCTTCAGCAGAATTAATGCAAGTCCATGTCCAGTTTCCTGGAGATAATGGTCCCTTTGTGCTTGGTGTGGGAAAGACTGCATCTGGGGTACTATGTTTGACTCCATACACTACATTTTAAGTAGGATGTTGCCAAATTGGAACAACACCCAGGTTTCGGGTGTAGAGACAGTGACTACCAGAAGTTTGGAAACCGTGTCTGGTTAGGAGTGGTTTGAGGAGCTGGGCCTGTGATGTCCTAAGAAGTTGAGGGAAGCAGGTCTGCTGTTATAAAACATTTGCTGCAAGAGGGAATAGGCTTGTGGTTTTTATCCCTGAGGACCGTCCTCAAACAGGCCACTGGAGGCTGGGGTTGGGGCGAGCTGTGTGACTCAGGGTAAGGAAATCCCTTCCAGGAACCATGAGCTGAGACATTTAGAAGACGTGTAGTATCTTGTCATTGGTGGCAGGATTTAACGAGATGCTTCAGAAAATATTTGTCTTTGAGCAAGTGGTTCAGGTCCCCTTCAACAATAAGGTTCTATGATTTTGTAAAGTAGCCAGTTCCCTCCAGTTCTCTTTAAAAAGTGTTATATTCAGAGAGCTCGAATGGTGGAAGCTCATCCATGTGGCTCAGGTCACAGAACGTACAATAACTGCTTGTTTCTCATAAGGGCTGAAAAAGCTCCGGCAATTTTTGTAAATGTGGCTTCTCTGTTTTCTTTATTTTCTGCAGACCCTGCCAGAACTATGGAGTCCTTATTCCTTCATTTGGTTCCCTCTTTCACTTGAGTGGGCTAAATAACAGTGCTTATTATATGCAAAAAAGGTTGCTATAGTTTTTTCCTGATGTGAATTCTAAGCCTTGTTTTCCTCTTCTTGGCAGAAACTGGGCTTTTCTTTGGAGGAAATTCTAATTCAGGATTGAAGGCAAAAAATATTTTGACCCAACTCTTCCCTTTTTCTCTAAGGATTAAAGGACCACTTGGCTATGAAACAACACTGCTAAGATGATGGGGATTCAAGCCTTTTATTATCTATTAGTGATCTTGTATTTTTATGGACTCAGATCCTTTTAAGAAATATCATTTTTGGGACAAGAAAACCCTGTTTGTTGTTAATTGTCCTGATTCTCTTGGCAAGTAATTATTCTTTTAAGCAGGTTAGGTATAACTTAACATAAAATTATGGATAGTGTAAACATAGCGTTATGGTGTAAAGAGGCTATGCATTTTAAAAAAGTGATTATTAGTCAATGTAAGCTTAGATGTAGTGTTTAGAACTTAAATCATGAAGTTTAAGTTGAATTATAAGTAATAAATATAGGATATTTTAGAATTAGCAAATAGTCCATTGAACAAAACTGTTTCCTGAATCCAGCTATTGCTGTGGTTAATTTTCTGGGAATAATATCATGCTGGTTTTGAGTCATCTTGTTGTGGTTGATATGCTTGTTCCAAAATCTGCTGGAGAAATCAGAGGTCCAGTATAGGATTCTGATTTCCTATGTGCCTAACTATAGGTGGCTAATTGTATTTCCCATGACAACCTGGAAGTAGCAAATAGTGGTAACATTCATTTCAGCATATTAATGAACACATAAATATTGAATGAAATAAATATTGCATGAGACTTAAATCTTTAACAATGTTTCCATTCTTTGTCATCGATAACATCTGTTAGAGCATAAAAACCAGTTTTGGGGTTTCTCCAAATACGAATTATCATAGTAATACCCAGAAAATTGATAAAGGACTAGCTGTTATAGGCTTAGTTTACATTATTGTTTTTACAGATTTTGTGAGCAATTTGATATGAGATTAGGTTTGCAAGAGTGAGGAATTCAAAATAGAGTCATATTTATTCAAAATAGAGTATCATGCTTACTGTCTCTTTTTCCCAGGGATTGAATTTTGTTCGTTTTAAGATTGGTTATCATTTACTGAGGGAACTAGAAAACTTTCCTTGCGCTTTGTTGATAGCAGTCTGGATTTGTGTTGTTTTAGAAGAATTTTCCTTTTGTAAACTGGTGGCTACTTTGGAGGCCACATTTAGGCAAACACAATTCTAACATCCAAGCATTGGCCTTGAGAGAGCAAGTTAGAAGAACCACTTTTGGGACTACTAGCAAAATCATCTAGCTTCTCTGCTTCAAATTCTTAGAATTGTTGAGGGCTAATAAATTAATATATGTAGGCCCACACTCCCTTGCAGAGTGATTATTTTACATTCCCATGGTGTATGTATTTGAAGTAAGGGGAGAGAGGGGGATTTGGAGTCTTTAAATCTCAAAAAAGACCACCATGTTTTCCTCCAAACAACTTGAATTAGGGATTATTGCAATGCATAAGTAGCTTGGATTTTGTTTATTTAATTTCAAAATCTGAAATTGCATTTAGTCCTCAGTTGATAATCCTCTATGACTGGCTTCATTATGTAATTTAGGAAAAAGAAGAGGGTGTCTCCTTTAGAAATCTCTTCATAGCTTGAGTCACTTTAAAATAATTAAAGAAGGAAAAAAATTCTTTCCTCCAGCACACTATTTTCTATAAAACTAAAGTTTTTAGGAGTAACATCATGGTAACAATACATGGTTTTACTCAAGGAAAGGGAATAATCAGAACAATTAAAATGAGAAGGTTTTCACCAGGAGTGTAGAAGGTGTACAGAATGATATTTAATATAGATGTTTACGTGGTGACATTTGTTACTTAAAAGAGCTCTGTCTTTTGGTGATCAGTTTCCATATTCTGCCTTTAGATTAGATCATGAAAAGTTTCCACTGCTGTAGACGTAAGTGCTCTTCTATGGGTTTTATATGAGAAATGAGTGAGGCAGATTTTTAAAAAATATTTTTATTGAAAAATAACCACACACATTCAGTCCAACCATATGATACAATCGGTGGCTTATAGTATCATTACTTAGTTGTGTATTCTTCACCATGATTATTTTTGGAACATTTGAATCACTCCAGAAAAAGAAATAAAAAGAAAAAAAAAAAGAACTCATACATCCTATACCCCTTACCTCTCCCTCTCATTATATTTCGGTCTACCCAATGTTTACCCTTTTTCTCCCCCTATTATTTATTTATTTTTATCCTTATTGTTTTTTTTACTCATCTGTATGTACCCTGAATGAAAGGGGCATCAGACAGGTTTTCACAATCACACAGTCACACTGTAAAAGCTATTTATTTATACAGTCTTCTTCAAGAATCAAGGCTACTGAAACACAGTTCAACAGTTTTAGGTACTTCCCTCTAGCCACTCCAATACACCATAAACTAAAAAGGGATATCTATATAATGTGTAAGAATAACCTCCAGGACAATCTTTCAACTCTGAAATCTCTCCGCCTCTGAAACTTTCTTTTGTCTCATTTCTCTCTTCCCCCTTTTGGTCAAGAACGCTTTTTCAATGTTTTGATGCCAGATCCCAGCTCATCCTGGGATTTCTGTTGCATGTTGCCAGGGAGATTTACACCCCTGGGAGTCAGGTCCCCTGTAGGGAGGAGGGCAGTGAGTTTTGCCTGTCAAGTTGGCTTAGAGAGAGAGGCCATGTCTGAGCAACAAAAGAGGTTCTCCGGGGATGAATCTTGGGCATAATTATAGGTAGGCTTAGCTTCTCCTTTGCAGGAATAAGCGTCATAGAGGTGAGCACCAAGACTGAGGGCTCCGCCTATTTAATTTGTTGTCCCTACTGCCTGCAAGAACAGGAATTCCCGAGGTGGGAAAGTTGAATATTTCCTCCTTTCTCCGTAGTCCTCCAAGGAGACCCTGCAAATACTTTTTTATTCTTTGCTCTATATCACTCTGGGATACATTGGGGCATCACATCAATCAAGATTTCACTCCCTATTGAAGACTCCATTGTGGTGCTTGAACAAACTCACCACACAATTTAAATTAGATAATGTGTTACCCACAATATGATGCAGATTTTTTTGAAAATAAACCTGAAACTACTGGGATGTGAACTGCCTTCTTATATTTCCAAGTGCTCAGGAAATTTCTCTGTTATAGATTTCTAATAGAATCCCTAATTAGGCTGAGAATTGCTGTCATTTAAGGATCCCATTTTATTTGAAACTTTATTCCTTTGTTTCCTTCAGCTAGTTCTTTTCTTCCAATATAGCTTTACAGTAGTCCATATGACTTTGGGGATTTTGAATGTGTAAGAGGTACATGGCTTAAGAAATTCAATAGTGTAGTGGGTGTGTGTAAGTGGAAGTCGGCTTCTGAAATATTTTGGAATAAAGTTATTAGGCATTTTATGGTTTACAAATGTTCATTTAGCATGCTCACATACTCTGTTTCTCAAACCCTTTATTTTTCCCTAAAGATCTTCCTGGTACTTTACAGGATTATTTGGGGCTTAGAACCTGTTACGATAATTTTAAATGAATGGGGCTACTTCTAGTGGTTAGAACAACCAAGCATTGAAAGTACTTATTTTCATTTTTTTTCCCTCTCTTCCCAGAATGGGAGTAGTACAGAAGAGAGAGAATATGTGCAATTCTATAAGATATTATATACTACATATATAATTCTATAAGATTATATATTAATAGGCTATTATATATACAATATCCAATATAAGTCAAGAAATGTTTTAATATTTATTTTAGTTGGAAAAAAGAATTTCAGTATTTGTATTTCCACTCCCTTTTCTCACTCCTATTAACTCTCTCCTCTACCTGTCACCACATACAAACATGCTGCTCAGACTCTAGTAAGTGAAAGAGAACTGTGAAGGAGCTTGTGTAAAGTGTATTGCACAACCTCAATTAGGAAGTTATGTTATTGCAAAGTCTTATTAGCATCACCAGAGGGAATAAGGTTAAATTTTCTCAGCCATTAAAATTTTTTTTGGATATAATTGATATCTGTAACTGATTTTTTAAGCATCAAGTATGTATGAAATTCTCATTAGTGCTAAATGCTAATTACTGCCTTTATTACTTTAGCTTCTTTATAAAACAACAACAACAAAACTTTTTAACTGTAGGATTTTCTCATACTTGCTGAGGTTTGAAGAATGCAGTGGTTCAAGGTGGAAAAAAGCCAACTCCAATAACACAGTACCATAGCTCTCTGTTTTTTTACAATTGAATCATAGGGATACCTATGGTATTTGAAAACCTAATTATAATTATACCCCATGGCATAATTATAAGCTCCTCTCTTTCCAGACAGACAAATGAAATGGTGAAATTTCTGTGCATGTGTACAGAACCAATGTGGAATAAGCCCTGCTATTTCCCTACATAAAAAATAAATGTAATTGCACCAGGCTGACATTTTCTAGAGAGGACACATAGACAAAGAGATGGTACAATTATTTATTCCACCTCCTCAGAAAATAAAACACTATAATTGTCATTTAAACTAAAATATCGAATACCAGTGGCTGAGGCGCTCCTTAATGATAAAATCTCTGAAATATTCATCTGTAGAGAAAATTTGTGTTGACAGGTAAATATTACACATAGAAAACTTTATGCATTTGAATGTTTCAAAATTTACACCTAGAAGTTCATTTTGTTGTTCTTACAGTATTGAAACTCCAAACTTTGCCCTTTATTCTCAAGTAACAGCAGTCAGTAATGCTTCATTTTCAATTCAGATAATTGGCTGACTCAGATCTTGATTGAAAAACTCAAGAGGAATAAAGTATTGTGGAGAGATAAATTCACAAAGCCTCAGAAATGAATAAATGCAAAATAAGTATTTGTTTTGGTGGTTTGGATTTGGTGTCCTTTGCAATAAAATGAATGAATGAATTCTGTCATTTTGGATTTTGATATTTCAATTAGATTGGGCTGGTATTATCTTTGAGAGAGACTTGCAGACGGCAGACAAAGGGGAAGAGCCCAGGTTAACATATGATTTGCACCCAGTAATGCTGCAAGTTACACATTTTAGCTGTTCCTTAAAATAGGCCTGGCTGCATCTGTGCTTGGAGATAATACAGGTAGATACCACTTTTGGGGCTCTTACTTTGAGTCCAGTACTGTGGCAGTGCTTTACTTAGAGCAGAATAACCAGATGATGTGGATATTATTAACCCTGTTTTAGGCTGAGTAAACTGAGGCTGTATGGAGTTGGGTAACTTGAATGGTCACAAAGCCAGCATCCAATTCAGTCCTCCTGACTCCAGAGCCTGGAAAGCTGACCATTAGTCCTTGCTGGAGCCACCATTAGTTCACTCTGTATACTGGAAAACTAATTTAATAACTTATGCACCCCCAAATAGCTAAACATATCTTGAAGAAGAGAAATGAAGTGGGAGGTCTCACACTACCTGACTTTAAGGCATATTACAAAGCTTCAGTGGTCAAAACAGCATGGTATTGGCATAAGGAGAGATATATTGACCAGTGGAATCAAATTGAATGTTCAAAAATAGACCCTTTCATCTATGGACCATTGATCTTTGATAAGGCAGGTGGGTAAGCCAACTCAATTCGGACAAAGCAGCCTCTTCAATAAATGGTGTTTAGAAAACTGGATATCCATATCAGAAGAATGAAGGAGGACCCATATCTCACACATTATAGAAAAATTAACTCAGAATGGATGAAAGACCTAAACGTTAGAGCTAAGACAATAAGACTTTTAGAAGAAAATATAGGGAAATATATCTTATAACTCTTGTGAAAGGAGGTGGTTTCCTAGACCTTACTACACCCAAAGCACAAACAATGAAAAAAAAATAGGTAAATGGGATCTCCTCAAAATTAAACACTTTTGTACATCAAAAGAATTTGTCAGGAAAGGAAAAAGGCACCCTACACAATGGGAGACAATGTTTGGAAACCACCTATCAGATAAGGGCTTAATATTCAGAATGTGTAAAGAGATCCTACAACTCAGCAACAAAAAGACAAAGCAACCCAATTAAAAAAATGGGCAGACACTTTTCCAAAGAGGAAAAACAAATGGCTCAAAAACATATGAAAAGATGCTCAGCCTCACTAGCTATTAGGGAAATGGAAATGAAAAGTGAAATATCATCTCATATCTACTAGAATGACCTTTGTGAAAACAAAACAAAAAACAAAACTGCAAGTATTGGAGAGGATGTGGAGAAAGCGGCACACTTATGCACTGTTGGTGGGAATATGGAGTGGTGCAGGTTTGCCATTTCCTCAGGAAACTAAGTATAGAATTGCCCTATGATCCAGCAATCCCATTACTCAGTCTATATATTTGAAGGAACTGAAGGCAAGGACACAAATGGACATTTGCACACTGAGGTTTATACCAGCATTGTTCACGATTGTCAAGAGATGGAAACAGCCCAAATGTCCCTCAATGATTGAGTGGCTAAACAAGCAGTGGTATATACGTATGATGGGATGTTTCACAGTTGTAAGACAGTAAAGTCATGAACCATGTAACAATGTGGATGAATCTTGAGGACATTATGCTAAGTGAAATTAGCCAGAAACAAAAGGACAAATACCGTATGGTCTCACTAATATGAACTAACATTAATAAGTGAACTTTGAGGGTTAACGTTAAGAACACAGGATATCAAGAATGTTCCATTAGGCAGATAAACTATTTTCATTTACATTTAGGTGGTTTCCAATTATTCGTTAACCTTAAAATGTTGCAATAAGTATCTAAGTACATATATCATTTTTGTAGGATAGAGTCTTACCAGTAGAGTTGCTAGGTAACAAGGTATGTATATTTAAACTGATGATATATTTAAACTGCTAAACTTTCCTTCCAAGAGGTGTATCAACTTGCACACTCACCCATGATTTAATAGATTTTCTGGAAGGACATCCAAGAAACTCTTAATACCGATTGATTCCAAGAAGAACTGGATGTCTGGGGAATAGATAAGAGAGGGAATGAGATTTATTTTTTAGAACGGGTCCTTTTATATTTAAAAAATTTTTTGCCATGAGTATACATGGCTGCCAATAATATGGATTAGGGAGATGGAGCTCAGAAGAAAAGAAACTCCATTCTTGTCTCTTAGAGTTATTGTTTTCCTATACCCAAATATTGTATGTTATCAGTCTTTTTAGTACTTGAGATAATGTGTCTCATTTTAATTTACATTTCTCTGATTATCAGGAAGTTTGCTTTAGCTACACTTTATTAAAACTTAATTTAAAAAAATTCAAATACTTTCACAATGTAAAAACAAAGAACTCAAGAGATAAAGGTAGAGTGTGCTACCATCCGTTACTGTCCTCTGTCCAGAGTTGCCATGCTTTCACTTGGGGAGAAACCGTATATAATTTTTCTCAGTATTAAATATGCCATTTTGTTTCATATATATGTTTTTTTAAACGTACGTAGACTTCAGGAATATGCAGAGTCCAGAGGTTCATGCATTGGGCAAATCTGTCATAAATACTGCGTTCCTTCCTATTTTACATGTGATTCCTGTCTGAGACATGGGGAATTTACTGAATTTTGAACTTTTGATCTCCTTTCTCCTTCAGAACTTGAGATCATATATAGAGTCCTCTGCATGTAACAACAAAGAATGACTGTACTTTTTATCTCCAGAAGTGTATTTAAGGATATTCAAAAGGAAGTCAAGTGTGTAGTTTAAAAATAGCCTTATTTAACAATCATATGGCTCATGGTACAAAAATATAATTCTCTGGATTATTTCATTATGATTTTATCAAGTCTGGTCTTGTTTTTTAAAAAGAAAATCTATCCTGGTTGATTTCTAGAAATTGAATAATAGTGCTAATGAGGTTTAACGTAAATATAACGGAATGGATAGAAGTGAAGGCAGTTCGTTAGTGGGTCTGTAAGTAATATTGCCATATTAAAGGTGAACATGATTCAATGGGGTTGTTTAGAGCCATGTACCCCAGCAATTAACACTACAAATATAGATAATTTCTTGTGTGGATTGCTTCAAAGGTATGAATCATGTACAAAGAGTGAATAATATCGAGGTATAGGAGGAAAACTACTATTGCATGCTATAGACTGTGTTAAACAGGAAACATCAGTGGTATCACAGCAATACCAGGGGTAAGTAATTGAGGGGAAGGACAAGAGTTAAAGGGAGGTTTGGATTTTCTAGTTGGTGAGGTGTATTTATTTGTTATTTTTCTCTTGGGAGCAATGAAGATTGTCTAAAATTGAGATTGTTGATGATAATACAACTAAGTGAGGATAATGTGAGATATGGACTGTTTACTTTGGACATTATACATGATGGAGATGGTAGAAGGATACACTGAGTGAGAATTAGAATGGCAAACTGTGATGTATATATATATGATCGAATATTGTGCAGAAAGGAACGAAATCACGAGGCATGCAGTGAAGTGAATGAACCTGGGGGATATTATGTAATGCAAAATAACCCAGAAACAAAAGACCAAATATATAGGGTCTCATTTAGAAAATACTTATGAGAAAATTGGGGCCTAAATTGTAAGCTCTTATAGCAGTCACATTTAGTCCAGAGATGTAATTGTTATTTCTAGATTTTGAGAGGCTGTGCTATGTATGCATAACCTGGTATTTCCTTGAAACTTTGGGTACCTGTGTGACACCTAAGACTCAGAGTAGGAGTCCTGTAGATCTGAAAGTCAGCATTGCCACAAAAAACAACTGTTAAATAAATGGAAAAAGAGATCAGGCTACAATTAGAGATAAGAATGAAGCCAGTCGGGTCGGTACTAAGGTAAATCAGAATACTGGAGTAAGGAGGCCGTTGTCTGTATTTTACAACTTCTCCTACTCTGTGGGACCAAAGGAAGAGAGGTTTAGTTTGTCCAAAACCTAAACTTTCTGTAGCACATAGTATAACTCAACCTGTCCAGATAGATAATCTAAACATCCCAAACACAGGGAGCCAGAATGGGAATGTGGGCTTGTAATTCTGTACGCTTAATTTCTGGATACATCACAGAGTGTTTTTATTAATTTTTTAAAATTTTGAAGTATTTATAAATTCACAGGAAGTTGCAATGATAGTACAGAGAGGTCCCAGATACTCTCACCAAATTTTCCCTAATGGTTACATCTTTTTTGTGTGTGTGTGAAAAATAGTACGTATACAAAAACAATAAATTTTACAGCACATTGCAACAATTAGTTGTAGAAAAGATTTCAGAGTTTGACATGGGTTGCAATTCCACAGTTTTAGGTTTTTACTTCTAGCTGCTCTAAGATACTGGAGGCTAAACGAAATATCAGTATAATGATTCAGCAATCATACTCATTTGTTAAACCCTAACTTCTCTGTGTAACCATCCCTTTGATCTTTTTCCCACTCTTTATGGGTATTTGGGCTATGCCCACTCTAGCTTTTTCATGTTGGAAGGGGCTGCCAATAATATGGATTAGGGGGATGGAACCAGTTCTGGAGGGGCATCCCAGGGTATTTTGAGCAGATAATTAAAAAGTATTGGCAAAGTCCTTGAGGGATGGGGAAAAAATATATAGAACTATTAAACTTTACCACTGGGGAAATCTCTAATACTGTCTCAAACATTAGGGACTCCCAAGTCAAAAGACCAAGCCCTTGGTCTTGAGGCTTGCTCTAGTGAAACTTATTTATGTAGCAGAGACGCTAAACCTACCTATAGTTATGCTTAAGAGTTACTTGCAGAGGACCGATTTCGTTGCTCAGATGTGGCCTCTCTCTCTCTAAGCCCAACTCTACAAGTAAAATTATTACCCACTCCCCCCACGTGGGGCATAACATCCAGGGATGAAAGTCTCCCTGGCAATGTGGAATATGACTTCCAGGAGTGCGCTTGGGCCTGGCATAATGGAATAGATAATGCCTTCCTGACCAAAAGGGGAAAAAGAATATAACAAAATAAGCTATCAGTGGCTGAGAGAGTTCAAATGGAGTCAGGAGGCTATTCTGGAGGCTACTCTTATGCACGTTTCAACTAGATATTGCTGTGTATTGTGTGTGCCAGTTTGAATCTATTATGTACCCCAGAAAAGCCATGTTTTAATCTTGAGGGGTTCAGCCATTTCTTTTTATTTTTTATTTTTCAATGTTTTTGATACAGCAATGTACAAACACATACATTCTTTTTTTTTTTTTAACTTTTTAAATTGTATAGTATAACATATATACAAAGCAAAGAAATAAAAAAACAATAGTTTTCAAAGCACTGTTCAACAAGTGGTTACAGGACAGATCCAAGAGTTTCTCATGGGCTACCATATGATCCTCTCATATTTTTCCTTCTAGCTGTTCCAGAATATAGGCGGCTAGAGGGCTTAAATATTTTTTATCATCACAATCGACTTTTTTCTTTCTTTTGTGAAAAATAATGTATATACAAAAAAGCTATAAATTTCAAAGCACAGCACCACAATTAGTTGTAGAACATATTTCAGAATTTGACATGGGTTACAATATCACAATTTTAGGTTTTTATTTCTAGCTGGTCTAATATACTGGAGACTAAAAGAAATATCAATTTAATGATTTAGCAATCATATTCATTTGTTAAATCCTATCTTCCATGTATAACTGCATCATCACTTTTGAACTTTCCATACCTCTCTTTAGGGGTGTTTGGGCTATGGGAATTCTAAATTTTTGATATTGGAAAGTTCTGTCACTAATATGAAGTAGAGAGATGAAACTGTCTGATGTTCTGGAGAGGCTGGGCTAGGTTTCAAGATCTTATCTGGACCAAAGACCTATCTGGAGTGTGTAGGTTTCTGGAAAGTTATGCTAATGCATGGAACCCTTATGGACTCTTATATATTGCCCTAGGTGTTCTTCAGAATTGGCTGGAATGGTCCTGGTTGGGGGTTGGCCTGTTATGGATAGGTAGCAAGATCTAACTGAAGCTTGCATAAGAGCAACCCCCAAGGTAGCCTCTCAACTCTATTTGAACGTTCTCTGCCACTGATACTTAATTAATTACATTTCTTTCCCCCCTTTTGGTCAGGATAGAATTGTTGATTCCACGGTGTCAGGTCCGGATTCATCCCTGGGAGTTCTCTCCCAGATCGTCAGAGAGACTTTCACTCCTGGATGTCTTGTCCCATGTAGGGGAGAGGGCGATGATTTCACTTGCAGAGTTGGGCTTAGAGAGACTGAGGCCACATCTGAGCAATAAAAGAGGTCTTTCAGAAGAAACTCTTAGGCATGTCTGTAGGTGGTCTAAACTTCTCTGCTGTCTACATAAGCTTCACAAGAGTAAGCCTCATGATCTCATAAACGTGGTCTATTGATTTGGGTGTCCCTAAAGTTTGATGGTAAAGTTTAATAGTTCCATAGTCTTTCTCCCCACCCTCAGGGGACTTTGCCAATACTTTTTGATTATTTGCTTAATATAGTCTAGGATGTTTCCAGGCATTACAATAATCTATACAGGATTAAAGGACCTCTTTTTTATTCTGTGCTCCCTGTGTTTCAATTGTTCAAATGAGCTATATACAGATAAGTTGAATTAGATTATGCACTACCGAAAATTTGATTCCAGATCAAATAAATCTTTCTTCCATTGGTCTCAAAGAGTATGTGTGGTTCTAAAATATAGACACTCTTCTTACCCCTATGTTCTGAATTACTTTAACCCCAACCTGTTCAGCTTCATTCTTCTCTCTTAATATCAGTTTATATATATAAAACAGCCTCTCAAAATCCAGAAATAATAATCACCACTCTAGACTTAGTGTATCTGCTCATAAAGCTTGCAATCTAGGCCCTTGTTTTCTTATATGCATTTTCTAAAGGTGACCATACCATTGTTGTTCTTTCGTTTCTGGCTTATTTTGTCTCATCAAATGTCCCACACGTTTGTTCACATCATTGCATGCCTCACAACTTTGTTCCTTTTTGTAGCAGCACAACCTTCGTTCATAGGTATACACCATCATTCGCCAATCTACTTCTCAGTCAGTGCATCTTTCAGCCACCTGCATTCATCGGGCATCATGTGGAAGTCCCAAAGTCCACAGTCCATCAACATTCTCAATTTTAGATAATTTCATTGTTCCCACGAGAAAGAAAACCAATAAACACACCCTCACCAAATAGGAAATCAAAGTCTCCTCTTAACTCTTATCCCTCCCCACATTATTTACCTCTGCTGTGCTGTGGTAGTGCTGATGGTTTCCTTTTGAGTGTAGCTCATAGCATGCAATAGCAGTTTGTTGTATTTAAGTCCCTGTACCCTGGACTTAAATACTCTTTGTATAAGAATCATATCTTTGAAATAATTCTTGTGAGAACTAATTCATATTTCTAGTGTGAATCAGTGGCACACATAGGTCTATACAACCCCTTTCAATCTTGTTCATCTTCAATATAGTAATATTACTCATAGACCCACTAGAGAATCACCTTCGCTCCAATCTATTCCCTTACATTGAAGTTCAATCTCATTAGTTAACAGTTCACCCATCTCTAGCTTCTACGTATCTCTAAGTCCCCTATATTCTGTATTATAAGCCTCTGATTATACCTTTATGCCGGTCATAAAAGTAGAATCATACAGTATCTATCCTTTTGTGTCTGGCTAATTTTGCTCAGCATTGTGTCCTCAAGGCTCCTCCATTTTGTCACATGCTTCAGGACGTCATTTTGTCTTACTGCTGCATAATATTCTGTCATATGTATATACCACATGTTGTTGATCCACTTGTCTGTTGCTGGGCGTTTGGTTTGTTTCTATCTTTTGGCGATTGTGAATAATGCTGCTATGAACATCAGTATGCAGATGTCTGTATGTATTGTTGCTTTCAGCTCTTCTGGGTATATACCAAGTAGTGCTATTGCTGGGTCATAGGGCAACTTGATATTTAGTTTCCTCAAGAACCGCCAAACAGTCTTCCATAGTGGTTGCACCATTATACATTCCCACCAGCAGTACATAAGTGTCCCAGTTTCTCCACATGCTCTCCAACATTTATAGTTTCCTGTTTGTTTAATAGCAGCCATTCTTATAGATGTGAGGTGGTATCTCATTGTAGTCTTGATCTGCATTTCCCTTATAGCCAGTGAAAATGAGCCTGTCTTCATGTGCTTTTGAGCCATCTGTTTTTGCTCTTCAGAAAAATGCCTATTCTTATCTTTAGCCCATTTTATAATTTTTTAAAATTAAAAAATTTTCTTGTTCTTTTGTTGTTGAGTTGTATGATTTATTTGTATATACAGGAAATCAAACCTTTGTCCGATATGTGATTTCCAAATATTTTCTCCCATTGTGTTGGCTGCCTCTTCGACTTTTTGACAAAGTCTTTTGAAGTGCAGTAGCATTTGATTTAGAGGAGTTCCCATTTACCTATTTTTAGTTTTGTTGCTTGTGCTTTGGGTGTAAAGTTTAAAGCCTATTTTGTCTATTAGTATAGCTACTCCTGCTTTCTTTTGGTTACAACTTGCTTGAAGACCTTTTCCCATGCTTTCACTTCTAATCTATTTATATCCTTTTGTCTAAGATTAGTCTCTTATAAGCAGCATATAGCTGAATTATGTTTTTAATCAGTTCTGCCAATCTGTATCTTTTAATTGGTAATTTTAGTCCGTTAACATTCAAAGTTATTACTGAAAATGCACTTCTTGATTCCACCATCTTATCTTTTTTATTTTATTTGTCAGAGCTATATATTCTTTTCCCTCTTTCTCTTTGTATTCTTTAAATTACCCTTTGTGGTACTCTTCAGTTCTGTGCCCTTCTCCAGACCTCCCTCTCCTGTCTTTTCTTTTCAGCTGGCGGAACTCCTTTTAGTATTTCTTGTAGTGCCCGTCTCTTGCTGACACATTCTTTCAGGACTTCTTTGTCTGTGAAAACTTTAATCTCTCCCTCAGTTTTGAAGGACAGTTTGGCTTGGTGCAGAATTCCTGGCTGGAAGTTTTTCTCTTTCAGGATCTTGAATATATCATACCACTGCCTTCTTGCCTCCAGGGTGCTAGTCTGAACTCAGTCTTGATTTACCTTGTATGTAGTAGATTGTTTTTCTCTTGCTGCTTTCAGGATATTCTGCTTCTCTTCAACATTTGACAACATTTGATTAATATGTGCCTTGGGGAAGGCCTATTTGGATTTATTCTGTTTAAAGTTCGTTGGGCTTCTTTGACTTGTATATTTATATCCTTTATAAGGGTTGGGAAGTTTTCCCCCATTATATCCTCAACTACTCTTCCTAGCCCTTTACTCCTCTCTTCTTCCTTCTGGGACAACAGTTATTCTTATATTTGTGTACTTGGTTTTGTCTCTCATTTCCCTGAATTCCCATTCAATTTTTTCCATCTTTTTTGCCATTTGCTGTTTTGAGTCTTTGAAGTCAATTATCCTGTTCTCTATATCACTGATTCTTTCTTTTGTCTCTTCAAATCTGGTGTTGTGTGCCTCTAGTATGTTTTTCATTTGGTCAACAGAGTCTTTCATCTCTGTGATATCCACTATTTTTCCATGTATTCTTTCAAATTCCTCTTTATGTTCTTCTACTGTCTTCTTGATCTCCTTTCTGTCATTTACTATCCCACTTATTTTATTAAGTAGAGTTGTATGAACATCTGTGATTAGTTATTCCGATGTCTGTGTCTCCTCTGGTGTTTTAATTTGGTCATTAGGCAGGGCTATATCTGTCTACATTGTGATATCCTTAGTGATCTTCTGCTGTCTTCGTGGCATATAAATATCTTAATTGATTTACTTTGGGAGTGATTTCTTTCAGTAGTCTAAGGCCTTGTGTTTTTGAGATGGTTGTACAGCAGGGACCAGGGCATGGGGTAGGGCAGTTACTGCAGTGATTTGTTTCAGGGCAAGTATAGGTACATGTTGAGGGTGTTATGCTGATGCTTGTGAATGGGGCACCCAGTGGCCAGGGGGGATGTAGCTGTGCGAGTGCACCGATCTTGGGGGCATAACCCTGGTGTGTGCTGGTCTAAGGC
>PVIY010029167.1:0-32344 GCA_004026745.1 Myrmecophaga tridactyla
ACCTTCATCCATTAACCATTTCATAGTTCCTTTACCCTTAGTAAGCACCTCACTTCATCATGGTCCATAGCTTGGTGGGTGAGCTAAACCATCACTTCTGAATGACCTATGTCATTAATAGTCAAGACTGGATTAGGTGGTTGTAGTATTCTATTGAATTTTAATCACAGGGCGTGTTGGTACCAAGAGACATCCTAAGGGATCTTCTATATTACAGACATACTTATCCTTACATCCTTTAGTAGTTCAATATCCAACTGCTATTCAAGATCAGTCTCAGCTGGTACAGTAATTCTATTTTTACCTAGTGAATCAGAGGCATGAGATCGAAAGTCCAGATGGCAGTTTCATGTTTGAGTTCAATGGAATCATTGTATCTCCTGGTGGAAATGTCCCTCCTTTTTAAGACCTCTAAACCTGCAGTGTTTAAATTTGCAGGGACAAGGAAAAAATATGGATCATGGATTACAGGTGTGTTAGATGCTACTTCCATTTCCAATATGTGATTTTGTGTTGGTGAATTCTGGCTATGGGAAAAATAGCACAATAGAGGATGCTAACTTAGAACCTATACGATCCATTGAAGAATATTTATCCAGCCCTTAAAGGTATAATCCCCTGTGACAAGGTGAATGACTCTTCAAAAGGCCATTCCATGGCTCTGTCAATCTACCTGATTCAAGTCGATGGGTTACAATGTAGTTTCAGTGAATCCCATGAGCACAGACTCACTGGAAAACATTTCATTTGTTGTGAAGTGACTTCCTTGAGAAGAAACAGTGCTTGTGGAATACTTGGATAGTGGATAAGGCATTCTATAAGCCCATAGTTGGTAGTTTTGGCAAAAGCATTATGTGTAAAGAAGGCAAATCAGTATCCAGTGTAAGAATCATTTCCAGTAAGAACAAACCATAGCCTCCTCCATGATGAAAGTGGTCCAATGTAATCAACCTGCCACCAGGTAACAGGGTAATCATTTGTGGGAATTGTGATATCTTGAGGAATGAGTGTTCATCTCTCCTGCAGTGGCTGTAGCCAAGTCAACCTTGTTGAGTAGAAGTCCATAATGCTGAGTTCAAGTGTAACCTCCATGCAAACCACCTTGGCTACTTTAATCCTGTGCTGTTTGATCACACTACAGATCATCCTATCCACTTGATTACAAAATCCTCCTCTGCTAAAGAAACAGTTTGGTGAGCACTTACATGAAACACATATGTCTTGCTATTTCTCACCAATTCAGAAAGTTTCAATCCACTCACCTCTCCCCAAGAGCAGTTAGTATAAAATTTTCCAGCATGTTTCTTCTTAACCCTGACAATCCAGTCAGATATTTGCCATAGCCTATGAATCAGAAGAACCCTCAAGTCACTTCTCATTCCAAGCAAAATGAGTTACCAGGTACACTGCTTGAGGTTCTAGCTTCTGTGGGGATTTCTCTCCACACCTGTCCTTTATGAATTACCATAAAGTGGCTATAGTGGAGGAGTTGTCCACTTTGGGGTGGTGTGTGTATATTGTGTAAAACTGGCTGCTACCAAGGTGCAAGTTTTCAAATCTTGTAAGGAGCTCCCTAAAAAGCCATAGCTGTGGTTGGGTAAGAGAAGGTATGTTGGAAGGACTGGAGCCATTTCTTCTTTAGGTTACTAGTACCTTCAAGATCTTCTAAAGCCTGATCACTTATAAGCCACTTCCATTTGATGATGCACTGCTGCAGCACATGTCCAGCTTGATGGCATTGTAGGTCACAAATTTAATGATAGCAAGTCAGGTATCATGGTAATTAGGTGGTCCATGGATAAACATTCAATCTCCTCTAAGTCCCAGTAATAGGCTAAATGCTGTTCCTCTAAAAAGAATTAATTATCTGCAAAGGATGGCAAGCTGTGATCCAGAATTCCACATCTCTAGAATCTCATTAGAGGCCTGACAAATGCTGCTAAAAGTACCTCTAATTCCACTTGCTCTTCAAACATAATTGGATATTTTGGATCATTATGGCCCCAGTAGCAAAGCAGCTAGCATGGTAGCCTGGACTTGTTGCAGAGCCTCATCTTATTCCAGCCTCTACTCAGAAGTAGCAGTTTATTGTGTTACTCAGTAAGTGGGTCAAAGCAACACACCTCAGTGGGAAAGAGGTTGACTTCAAAATGCTTAGAGACCAACTAGGCATTCTCCCTCATTTTGGTTGTAGTACTGGGCAGAACTAGCAGATTAACCATCACTTGAAAAGAGATATTTTGACATTTCCTTCTCCACTGGAGGCATGAAAATTTCACTAATGTGGAAGATCACAGAATTTTTATTGAATTTATCACCCATCCACTGGCGTGCAATTGTCTTACCAATAAGCCTAGAGTGGGTGTTCTTTTCCTTGTTAGGTCCAATCAGCATAATATCATCAATTTAATCCATTTCTGAACTCTCTATTTTGTCCCATTGATCACAGTATTTATCTTTTCAACAATATTACATTTGATTATTTTAGCTTATTTTGCTTTTTGGTTATTATATTGAGGTATATTTATACAACAAACAAACCATCCAAATCATGCAATCACTGGCTTACAATATCATCATATATTTGGGAATATATCTCCATGATCAATTTTCATTATTCCAGAAAAGAAGAATAAAAAATAAAATTCAAATCCTCCCTTAACCCTTAATCACCCCAAAGATTTGGGCCATAGTATTGTAATGGTGCATTTGTTACTGTTTATGAAAGAATATTAAATTATTAACTCTAGTCCATGGTTCCAAAAGGTATATTTTCCCCATATGCTCCACTATAATTAACTCCTTATAATAGGGTTTTACATTCATTCTAGTCCATGAAATAACTTATTTTTTTATATTTGTAGTTAATCATAGTCACAGTCTAAGAGATTCACTGTGTCATACATTCCCAGGATTTAACCTTCAACTTTCCTTCTAGTGACATATACAACTATAAAATTCCACTTTCCAACCCATTCACACACCATTAAGTATTATTAAGTAGTCTCACAATAATGTGCTATTATCATCTCTATCCATTTCCAAATATTTAAGTTCAACTTAGTTAAACATTCTGCCCATATAAAGCAACCACCCTCCATTCTTTACCATCATTCTATGTTCTGATCATCTATTTTCTATATTTTATGTGTATGACCTTACATATTATACTTAGTTCACATCAATGAGATCACACAACATTTGTCCTTTTGTGTCTGACCAATTTCATTTAGCCTAATGTCCTCAGGTTCATCCATATTATTGCATGCTTCAGGACACTATTCTTTTCTTCCTTCTGAATGATATTCCTTCATATAA
This sequence comes from Myrmecophaga tridactyla, assembly GCA_004026745.1. Taxonomy (NCBI): domain Eukaryota; kingdom Metazoa; phylum Chordata; class Mammalia; order Pilosa; family Myrmecophagidae; genus Myrmecophaga; species Myrmecophaga tridactyla. The sequence goes on from PVIY010029167.1 coordinate 3,319, forward strand.
ATATGCCATATTTTGTTTATCAATTCACAATTTTGGCAATTGTGAATGATGATGCTTTGAACATCAGTGTGAAAATGTTTCCATGCATCCCTGCTTTCACATCTTCCAGGTATATCCTGAGTAGTGGGATTGCCTGATTGCAGGGCAAGTCTATACTTAGCTACCAGAAGAATCACCAAATTGACCTCCACAGTGGCTGTGCCATTGTACTTTCCCACTGGCAGAGAAGTTTTCCTATTTCACTACATCCTCTCCAGCATTTGTAGTTTACTGTTTAATAGTGGACATTCTAGTAGGTGTCAGGTGATATCTCATTGTGGTTTTGACTTACATTGCCCTAATTGCTAGTGATGATCAGCATCTTTTCATGTACTTTAGAGCCATCAGCATTTCTCCTTTAGAAAAATGTGTATTTATGTACATTTGCTAATTTTAAATTGGGTTAGTCTTCCTTTTATTGTTGAGTTGTAAGACTTCTATAAATATTCTGGATATCAAACCCTTTTCAGATATGTGGCTTCCAAATATTTTCTCCCATTGAATCACCCTATTGCTGATGTCGTTTGAAGCATAAAAGTATTCAGTTTTGAGGACGTCCCATTTATCTAGCTTTTCTTTCATTGCTTGTGCTTTGGGTGTTAGGTCTCAGTACTACCTCCTGTTGCTAGATCATGAAGATGCTTCCCTGTATTTTCTTCTAAGAGTTTTATGATATTGTATCCTATATTCAGGTCTTTGGTTCATTTTGAATTAACTTTTGTATACAGCGTGAGATAGCCAGCCTCTTTCATTCTTTTGGCTACAGATACCCAGTTCTTCCAAAACCATTTATTGAAGAGATGCTTCTGTCCCAATTGAGTGGATTTCAGAGCCGTTTCAAAAATCAATTAATCATAGGTCTGAAGGTTGATTTCTGAACTCTCAATTTGTCTCTATTGATCAAAATGTCTATATTTATGCCAAGATGATGCAGTTTTGAACTCTATGGTTTTATAATATGTATTAAAGTCAGAATCATGAGTCATCTTACTTCATTCTCCTTTTTCAAGAAGTTTTTGATTATTTGAGTCCCCATTTTCCATTTCTGTCAAGTAAGCTGTTGGAAATTTTATTGGTATTGCATTGAATTTGTAGATCAATTTGGGTAGAATTATCATCTTAATAATATTTAGCCTTCCAGTCAATGAAAATGGGATGTCTTTCCATTTATTTAGGTCTTCTTTGATTTCTTTTAGCATTTTTGTGTGTGCACAATATTCTGTGTACAGCCCTTTACATCCTTAGTTAATCTTATTCCAAAATATTTAATTCTTTTAGTTACCATTGTAAATGTTTTCTTTTTCTTGACTACCTCCTCCAAAAACTTATTGTTAGTGTATGGATGCCCTACTTATTTTTGCCTGTTAATCTTGTATCTTGCTACTTTGCTGAATTCATTTAATTGCTTAGTAGCTTCATTTTTTTTTCCTGAATTTTCTAAGTCTAGGATCATGTCATCTGCAAATAGCAAAATATGTATTTTTTTCCTTTCTGATTTGCATTCTTTTTATTTTGTTTTCTTGTTTAATTGCTCTAGCTAGAACTTCTAGAAGAATGGTGAATAAGAGTGTTGATGCTGAACATCCTTTTCTTCTTCCTGATCCAAGAGAAAGTTTTCAATGTCTCACCATTGAATTTCATGTTAGCTGTCAGGTTTTCATATATGACCTTTATCATGTTGGGGAATTTACCTTCTATTCCCATCTTTCAAAGTGTTTTAGTCATGAAAGTATACTGGATTTTGTCGACTGATTTTTCTGTATCAATCAAAATAATCATATGTTTTTTTCATTTTTGATTTGTTGATGTGGTGTATTATATTAATTGTTACTCTTGTGTTGAACTACCCTTGCATACCTAGAGTAAAACCCAGTTGGCCATGGTGTATAATTCTTTTAATTTGATGGTGGATTCGATTTGCAAATATTTCATTGAGGACTTTTGCATCTTTATTCATTAGAGAGATTGTCTTTTTGTTTCCTTTTTTATAGTATCTTTAGCAGGTTTTGTTAGTAGATTGCTTCATAGAATTAGATAGAAAGTGTTTCCTATTTTTAAAAAAAGAAGAGTTTTAGCTGGACTGGTATTTATTCATCTTGGAATGTTTGGTAAAATTTACCAGTGATGCCACCTGGAATTGCGATATTCTTTGTAGGAAGATTTTTGATGTCTGATGCAATCTCTTTACCTTCAATTGGTTTCTTGAGGTCTTCTGTTTCTTCTCAAGTTAGGGTAGGATTTTTTTTTCTAGGAAATTATCGATTCCATCTAAATTCTTTAGTTTGTTGCCATACAATTGTTCATAGTATCTCATTGTGACCTTTTGTATTTCTTCAGGGTCCATGGTAATGACAGTTCTCTCATTTCTGATCTTGTTTAGCTCATCTTCTCTCTTTTTGTCTTTATCAATCTAGCTAAGGACTTGTTGATTTTCTTAGTCCTAAAGAATAAAATTTTGGTTTTATTAATTCCCCATATCATTTATTTCTGCTGTAATATTTGTTATTTCTTTCCTTTTCCATGCTCTGGGATTAGTTTGTTCTTTGTCTAGTTTCTCCAGTTGTTTATTAAGTCTTTGGTCTTAGTTCTTTTCTCCTTTTAATATAGGCTTAGGGCCATACATTTCCTTCCCAACATTGTCTTCTCACATTCCATAGATTTTGATATGTTGTGTTAACCTTTTCACGGATCTTGAGATGTTTACTGATTACTTTTTCAATTTCTTCTTTGACCCATTGATTGCTTAAGACCACGCTGTTTAACTCCATGTATTTCTGAAATTTCTGACTCTATTGAATTCCAGTTTCATTTCATTATGATCAGAAAAAGTGCTTTCTATAATTTTAATAATTTTAAATGCATTAATGTCTGTTTTGTTCCTCAGCATGTGATCTATCCTAGAGATTGTTCCATGAGCAATTGAGAAGAATGTACATGCTGCTGTTTTGGGGTGCAATGTTCTATATGTGTCTGTTAGAATTAGTTCATTTATCACATTATTCAGTTTTTCTGTGTGCTTATTGACCATCTGTATAGGTGTTCTGTCTATTGGAATAAGTGGTGTGTTGAAGTCTCCCACTATTAGTGTAGAGGCATCTATCACCCCATACCATTTTGCCAGTGTTTGCTTCATGTACTTTGAGGCACCTTGATAGGGTAAAATTTATGATTTTTATTTCTCATAGGTGATTTTCTCCTTTTATTAGTATATAGTGTCCTTTTTTGGGGTCTTATAATATTTTTGGATTTAAGGTCTATTTGGTTTGATATTAGTATAGCTATTCTAGCTTTCTTTAATTAGTTTGCATGGAATATCTTTTTAAATTCTTTCACTTTCAACTGATTTGTATCTTAAAATCTAAAAAGAATCTCTTGGAAACAACATATAGTTGGATCATATATTTTTAAATCCATTCTGCCAGTCAGTATATTTTGTTTGGGGAGTTTAATTCATTAACATTCAATGGTATTATTGCATCTTTATTTTCACCAATATTTCCTTTGATTTTAATTTGTCATATCTATTATTTCTTTCTCTTTTTATCCATTCAGTTACCCTTCATAAAAGTCATCACTTCTATACTCTACTCCAAGCCTGTCCATATTGTGGGTTTTCATTTCACCTGGCAGAATACACTTTAGTATTTTTCACAGGGTAGGTCTCTTGTTAACATACTCCCTCAGATTTTGTTTTCTGTGAATGTTTTAATCTCCCTCAATATTGAAGAACAGCTTTGCAAGATAAAGAATTATTGGCCGGCAATTATTTTCTTTCTGTGTCTTAAATGTATCATACAACTATCTTCTTGCCTCCATGGTATCTGATGAAAATTAGCACTGAGCCTTATGTGGCTTTCCTTGCATGTGGTGCTACTTTCAGGATTATCTCCTTCTCTTTGGCATCTGACACGCTGATAAGCATATATCTTGGAGAGGGTCTATTGAGATTTTTTGTATATGAAGTATGTTGAATTTCTCGGATTTGCATACTTATGTTTTTTATAAGGGTTGGGAAATTTTCAACCATTATATTCTCAAATATTCTTCCTGACCCTTTTTCCTTCTCTTCTACTTCCCTATAATGTGTACATGTATGCACTTTCTATTACCAACCAATTCTCTGAGACTCAGCTCAATGTTTTTCCATTTTTTCTCCATTTGTACTTTTGTATGTTTGAGTTCAGTTGCTCTAACCTCTAGTACACAAATCTTTTCTTTTGCATTTTCAAATATTCTGTTTCATGTCTCTAATATATATATTTTATTTTATCTACTGTGTTTTTCATTTCTATAAGATCTGCTATTTTTCTATGCAATCTTTCAAATTCTTTTTTATGCTCTTCTAGTGTCTTAATAGCCTTTATCTATTTAAGCTTCTCATTTAAATTATTGAGATTTGTTTGACCATCTTTGATTTGTTGCTCAAAATTCTATATTTTCTCAGAATTTTTAACTTGGCCATTTGATTTGGCCATATAGTCTTGATTTTTAATGTGCCTTGTAATTTCTTGGTATCTCAAAATTCTCATTTTAAAATTTGGTTTCATCTCATCAAAAAAATTTTGTGGTTGATTGGATTCACACTGAAGGATTCCTCTGTTACTAGGTTCATCAGTATTTCACAGCCAAACCAGGTGCTGTCCTACATAGGGGTTGAAGACCCATAACAAAGGATCCTAGAAAATGTGTCAGAAAATTGACTTCTCAGATTGCACTTTCGCAGCCTTTCCTGAGATGACACTCTTCATCAACCTATTATCCAGACCCCTACACAGGTAAGTATATTTTATCCCTCTGATCCTTCTGTGTTGACAGTGAGCAGGGGTAAAATCTCCATGGTTCTGTGAGCACCTGTCTAGAAAAGACCAAGTCTGTGAACTCCTGCTGTCCTATTTCATCAAATAACAGTTGAGACAGAGGGTCTTCCTGTCTCACTCAGACTACTGTAACCTACAGAATAAGATCCAGGGATGCCTGGGATTTCCAAGTTCAAGAGTGGTAGAAGAGTGCCTGGGCTGGAGCTAAACTCATAGAAGCTTCTCTGTTTATAGAAAAAGTGGGGGCACCAACACTTAGGGCTTCTGTGGGGACAGGTTCAAAGCTGTGCAACCCAGAGAGACACACTCTCTGACCAGCAGATCATACCAGAACATCCTATTCACCCTACTTTTCCTGAGGGAAGGGATTCATTTTCTCACTCAGTCCAATTAATCAGTCAGATGAGAGCTAAGATGCCTGAATCTGCTGGTCTCAGGTTGAAAGATATTTACTCGGCCCCCTGATGCATATAAATTTCTTACCACAGTCTCTAAATTTGTAGAAAAGCTCCAGGCTGGGGCTCTGAGAGGATCAACCTTACTGGTCAAAAGATTGTCAGGGGCTTCACTGCATCCTTGAGTTATGGGTTTGAGGAGATGTGGGACAAGAAGTGCATGGGGGTTTGTCACTCACCACATTCTACTTGTAGGACCAATGGAGCTGCAAGCCTCACAGAAAATGTCCATGCTGCAAGATCAAGAGGGTCAAGCTTGCTTTCCCTCAGAGCCAGGCTGTGAAATGTTGCACCAGATGGTGAGAACCAAGGCAACTCATAGTCACCTTCAGTGAGAGGAGGGGCATCAGATGCCAGGGTTGAGGTCACTTACCAAAATTTCAGTTATATTTCTCCATTGTTTTGTCCAACTCCTTAAATATTGCAGTGGTCTATCCCAGGTCTCCCAAGCCTCAGAATGCTGCATTGGATAAGATCTGCTTTCTCTAAGGACATATCTTCAGAAAAGCCAAACAGAATGAAACCATAAGATATCAAGGAAATTAGTATAGTGTTTAACTCAATAAAGCCTACAAAATAGAAGAGTAGAAGTTGATTGATGTGAGTGTCAGAACAAAAAATAATGATGAGTGAAGGTATGCCACTAAACACATGTCTAATTTCATTGGATGCACAGAAGGATAGGTTAAAAGTGACCAATATGCATGAAGTGTTATTCAAAATGCCACCAACAAAAGAAGTCATGATGAGCAACAAACAATTCAGGGTAACATGCCAACTGAATATAGCAGTGGGTTGTAGATTGCTACATAACAATCATAAGCCATTGCACTCAAGAGAAAACTCTCTATAGTCTCAAAGTTAACAAAGAGAAATATCTGTGCAGAACTGAAGAAATTTGCTGGCTTTATTTTCTGTCAAGAATTTGACTAACATCATGGGGGTGACAACTGAAGAATAACCAGCATCCAAAAATGTCATCACATTCAGAAAATAGTACATGGATAGTGGAACCAGGAATCCCCAATGATCATACAGTTAGTCCCAAATTTCCTTCAAGTGTAAAGAAATAAACTGCAAGATATAACAAAATAGGAAGGCCATCAGCAAAAAAATCATTCATGATGCCAAACACGATGGCTTAAAACATATTCTTCAACTGAATCCTGTATGTATTGAAATCAAATGGCAACCCTGACATTTCAGTTTATACTTATAGGTCATCAAGGCAATATTCTTAGAAAATACTGTCCATTCAATTAATACCCTCCTCTTTGTTTCTTAGATAGGATTTCAGAATCCAAGGCATTGATGCTATTGGCAGTGAAAAAGTTAAGCTCAAATGGATGAATTTTTACCTGTGTAAATTAAAGGATGAAATTGTTCCATTCATTTGTTTGCTTATTGATTCTTAAGAAAAATCTTCAAAATTAAGTATTTATTTTCCCATTCTTTTCTGATCATTTTTCTTCACCCTGTTCTCTCATTATTTTACTACCAATTTACAGGCACAAATGAATATTGGGATTTTTAAATCCAAAAATATTATAGTGGAAAACACAAATCTGAGTACTAATCCCATATTTTTTGCAATGTACATTAAATAACTTTCCTTAGTGGTCATAATTATAAAGGTGAATGGCCACATTACCATCATAAGATTGCATTAAATTTAAAGATAAAGCAAGTGTGTAAATAATGTAATTTATAAATGCTTCCAGATGACAAGAGATTGGAATAATTTAGACAGACATTTAAATTATGTTATAAGAAAGCCCTTCAAAGCAACTGTTTTTGTATTCTTTCCTGGAAATTATGTTCTTCCATTATTCCTTCAGTAGTAATGGTGAAACAGCAGCAGAAGATACCCTGGAGGTAGATGTACATTGTTTGCAAAGAAAAGGATTGAAATGTCTTTTAATTTTCCAGTTTTCTCTCTTGAAATGAATATCAATAAACTGTCCATTTTGGCATTTGTAGCTTGTACAATTATTATAGTTAAATTTAAATTTTAACTTAATTGTAAAATCAGTGCTTCTACATTTTTATGCTCACAATTACTGTAGAGTTTTTTAATGGACTTTTGAGATGTATTTTTGTGAAAAAGAAAATGCAACCATTTGTTATATATTGTAGTTGCTCATGTAGTTTCTAAAATAACTATGAAATAAATATCACCAATTGATCACTAATAAAATGGTATATAAAAGCTACCAGTGACAGAATTTAATCCTGATGTTTCCCATATGTACTGTTTAATTTTTGGTATATTCTCTTTTGCCAACAGACCATTTTTCACTCAGTGGACTGCGAAGAAATAAGTTCATGACAAAAAAAACATTAAGAAACACCTGCATATGAACTGAAAATCTTAGTAGCTGAATACAATTAAATTCAGGATTAATAAACAGAGGCATGTGTGATTTTATCCATTCATTGGCCCCAGTATTTTTTAGGGCTAAAGGGGTATGTATGTGTTATGCATTGGTCTAGGTTGCATTCAGTGACCAACAAATAATTTATATCCATAACATGAAACACTAAATTTTTGTCATATGTAGATGTTCATATATCAAAAAGAGAATGCACAAATCTTAAAATTTCTTAGAAGGTCTCTCACATATATACATGAAAGATTTTTATAATGTGTTGAAAAATAGATTCCTAAGTGTGCATTAAAGAATATCTTCATTTGAATCAGAGAATTCTTGAGTAAAATATATAGTTATGCTAAATTCTAATTTCTTCATAAATTAAGACAATATACATTGTTTCATGAAAACACACAAAGCAACCATATAATAATTTCTAATCTAGTTTAGTGGCTATATAATAAAATAACTTATAAATGCATAAATTAATAATATAATTATGTATTAACATATTTTTAAGCAAAACAAACAAAACACTTCTGCACAAAAAAAATCTCATTCTTTCTCTCTACCCCAATTTTTATCTCTCTGTTTCTCTGTCTGTCCTACAATAATCCATGAATGACATATAGAAATATTTATTGAAGCATATTAGAGACAAAACAGGAAGACAGGGAGAAAAACACAGTAAAAGGAATTAAAATTAGGCAATCACATTTTGAAAAAAGTATCAATAGGTAGTCTACTATAGGAATCCATTGTATAATACATCTTGACTAACACACACTAGAGAAATTTCAATAACTTAAGTTCCCTGGCATGAATGAGAAGAAACAATAATTGTGGAAGATTAAGAGCCTGCATCTATAGCCCTGTATTGCAATTTCTGGCTTAGCATTTATCACCATTGTGAGATTGGAAAAGTAATTTCATTATTCCAAACATAAGAATAACACACAATGACCAAAATTTTGACATGCCTGTATCTCTTCTGAACATGGTATCATTAAACAGTGCTTATTTCTGTGATGTACTAAAATACATGTTCTAAATTAGTTTTTTATTATATGTGGGAGCTGAACTAATCTGAGATATTTTTGACATTTTGTTTATCTAAAATTATAAATATGAAGTTATAAAATAAATTTTTATTAAATTTCTATTAAAGCATTGAGAACTTAATGGACCTTAAAACAGAGGTTCAGTATTTCTTCTATTTATTTAAATGTGTATATATCTATATATCTATACATATTTAAATATGTATATGTTTTATAACATTATGTATATATATATTAAATATCATTCTACAAAGAATAAATCCAGTAAATATCAATATTCTATTCTTTAAGGACCAAAACTATTCATCTTTGTCTCCACATCCTGCTAATGGAATATTTCAATGAAATAATAATATATTTTACTTAGATTATCCTATTATCCTTGACAAGATAATTTTCTAGCAATTCTTGGTCATTGATCATTTTTTTAGAGCGAGAACTTGGTTTACAAATGAAGGTCTTTTTTTTAAACAATCATGTCCCACTAGAGAAACTCTATATCACTATAAGGAACTAGAAACATGGTACAGAATGTATGTAGTTTAGCCATTTCATCCATTCTGATTTATGAAAAGGCATTCCTGTTACCTAACATTCCAGAGCTGTTAAACTAATTTACGTAAATGTGTAGCTGATTTCACTTTAAGAGGGGGTAGAGATGGGGGTGTGGCAAGATGGTGGCAAATGGAGGTGTGGAATTTAATTGGTCCTCTAAAGCAGCTATTAAATAGCCAGGAACTGTTTGGAACAACTGTGTGAGGGACAACATAACCGGATACACATCATAAACCAGATCGATATGGGTGTAAGTGATGAGATCACAGAGCAGAAGCCTGAGTAAAACCCCCAAACTTCCGAGGCTGACACCCCTCCCCCACTGGCATGGCAGGCTGTGTTGAAGCACTTGCCCATGGAGAAAAAAAAGCATTCCTTACTATAAGCAAAGGAAGGTAGCTCAACCAAGTTATAATTGTTGCTTAAATAACAAATTTGTGCTACTGAATAGGAGCTCCAAACACAGATAAATCCAGAGCAAGCACAAAAGGAACCCTGAGGTCTTTTATGGCAGTAAGGAGGTGGAGATGTTGGAAAAAGGAAAAAAAAAACAGAGGCTTTTGGAGTTGGCTGAGCTCAGAATACTGTAAAAGGGCTCTGCCCCAAGAAAGGTGGCACATAGAACCAGGTAACAACTCTGGCTCTTGACTCACAAACCTTAGAGTTTGGGGCCTGATTGTGAAAAGTGAGTTATTTCTCTTTATTTCTTTTAACTATTCTAAGCAGCTCATTAGAAAAAGGCTCAGATATTTTCAGTTGTCAGCACTGATCCAGGCAAAGATGGAGTTAAATAAGCCTGAGAGAAAAACTAAGTAGTCAAATGAAGGTGATAATTTCTGAAAGTATATATCTTACCAAGAAAGGGGAGGCAGGCTCAGCTCAAGTGGTGGTCCTCTTTTAGATAATTCAGACCTGAGGGGTGGAAAACGCAAACAACAGAAGCTTGCCTTCTTCCTCAGAACCTGTCTCAGCCATTCACCTGGCAGGGATGGGGTCTCACCTCATGAGAATTAAAGGTACTGCAGTGCTTTACATTGGCTGAGATCTGTAGGGGGACAAGAACCACCTGCTGGGAAGGACAGGAAAAGCACAGAATCTAGAGGCTTCACGGGAAAGTCTGACAATCTGCTGGGTCTCAATCACAGGGAAACGATATGGATTGCACCATCTTCCTGAAACCTGGGTTATTCTGGTCTGGGATAATCTTGTTGGGGGTCAATCATATTTGGTAAGACTCTTCTCAAAACAGATTCCATATAAGCAGGAAAATAATGAAAAAAAGAGCTGAAATATTCTGATCAGTTAAACTGAAGCTATGCTAGAGGCTTAGAATAATTTGAACTGAATGCAAAGAACAAATAGAAAAGAAAAAGCCAACCATCAAGAAAACCCTGGGATAAAGATTGAAAATAACCGTCAGAAGAAAAAATCAAGGAAATCAAACACCTAGAAATGAGTAAAGTTATAAATCATACAAGGGAAAATTAAGGTATGGTCCAGTCAAAAAGAGCAAGTTAGCACCTCAAATGGCAAGCAGAAGTTGAATAAACTAATTTAAAATGTTCAAACAAACATGCTAAATCAAATTAAAAATCAAATCAATGAATTAAAGGAAGATGTGGCAAAGAGATGAAGGGCATAAAATAGACATTTGGTGAACAAAAAGAAGAACTCAAAGGCTTGAAAAAACAAATGGCAGAACTTATGGAACTGAAAGGCACAATTGAAGGATGGAAAACAGAATGGAGACTATAACAACAGATTTGAAGAGGTAGAAGAAAGGATTAATAAACTAGAGGAAAAAGAATGGGAAAATATGAGCAGGATCCCAGGGAACTGAATTACAAAATAAAGTGCACAAATATACATTTTATAGGTGTCTCAGGAGAAGGGGAAAAGGGCAGAAAGAAAAACAGAGGAAATAATCACTGAGAATTTCTCATCTATTAGACATGAAATTACAGATCCAAGAACAACAATTTACCCCAAATAGACTAGATCCAAAAAGATCTACTGCATGATACTTACTAATCAGATTGTCAAATGTCAGTTTATAATGGTACAGCTGCTATGGAAGAGAGTTGAGCAGTTCTTTCGAAAACTAAACATGAGTTTGCCCTATGACCCAACAATAGCACTACTTGCTATTACCAGAGAGCTGAAAGCAGTGACACAAATGGGCATTTGCACACTGATGTACAGTGTGCTATAATTATTCATAGCAGCATTATTCACAATCACCAAAAGATGGAAACAATCCAAATGTCCATCAACAGACAAGCAGATTAACCAAATGTGATATATACATATAATGGAGTATTATGCAACAGTAAGACAAAATGACATTCTGAAGCACATGACACGATGCCTTGAGTATATAATGCTGAATAAAATAAGCCAGACACAAAGGGATAGATACTGTATGATTCCACTTTTTACCATGTTAAAGGTAAAATCAGAGGCTTATAATACAGAATATGGAGAATTTAGAGGTACATAGAAGGTAGAGATGGGTGAATGGATAGCTAATGAGGTTGAACTCAAATATAAGGGAACAGATAGAAGTTAAGGCTGTTCTCTAGTGGGTCTATAAATAATATTACCATATTAAAGGTGAACCTGATTGAAAGGGATTGTATAGATCTATGTGTCCCATTGCTTAGCACTAGAAATAGAAATAAGTTCTTGCAAGAACAGCTTCAAAGGTATGATTCATGTACAAAGAGAGTTTAAATCCAGGGCACTGGGGAAACTTCTATTGCATGCTATGGCCTATGTTTAATAGACAAATATCAGCAGTAACACAGCAACAGCAAGTGTCATGGGGGGAGGGACAAAAGTTAAGGGGAGGTTTAGATTTCCTTTGGTGAGGATGTGTTTATTGGTTATTTCTCTCTTGGACAATGAAATTATCAAAAATGGAGAGTGTTGATGGACTATTGACTTAGGTCATTATACATGATGCCTAATAAATGCAGGTGGCTGAAGGATACACTGACTGAGAAGCAGATTGGCAAACAATGGTGTACACATATGATCAGACATTGTACTCCTCCAAAAAGGAATGAAATCGTGAGGTGTGCAATGATATGAATGCACCTGTTAAACATTTGGCGAGGCAAAACAAGCCAGAAATGAAAGAACAATTATTGTATGAAAATCCTTATAAGAGAACTGGGGCCTAGATTGTAAGCTCTTATAACAGGCATGTTTATAAACACATATGCAAATGCTTTGTGTATATGCTATATTATACAATAAAAAAGTTTTTTAAAAAGTCCTTTCTACTCCTATTCTGCTGAGAGTTTTAATCATTAATTTATGTTAAATGTTACTAGATAATTTCCTACAGCAATTATGATGATCCCATGCTTTTTCTCCTATATTCCACTAATGCAATGAATTAAATTGATTCATTTTCAAATGTTAAGCCAAACTTGCATTTCTCAAATAAACACAATTTGGTCATGAAAAAATATCTTCAATAGTTTCTTATGTATATCACCAGGTACCCATCTATAGATTAGTATATTGCATCCCTATGATAAGGAAAGACCATATAAAACTAAAAAGATGTGAACTTAAATGTTAACAGACTAATATTCTATTACATAGAGTATTACAGTTATCTGTCTACTGTGCCAACTCTCCTTTTCTCTTTTTAATACATCTTATCTATCATTTTTTTCTCTATGTGTGTGCATTAGTTAGGGTTCTCTGGAGAAACAGAATCAACAGGGAACACTCGCAAATATAAAATTTATAAAAGTGTCTCACGTGACCTCAGGAACATAGTGTCCAAAATCGGCAGGGCAGGCTGTGAAGCTGCCAACTCCAATGGAGGGTCTGGATGAACTCCACAGGAAAGGCTCACCAGCAGAAGGAGGAAGAGAGCCTGTCTCTTCTGAATCCTCCTTAAAAGGCTTCCAGTGATTAGATTGAGAATCATTCATTGCAGAGGACACTCCCCTTGGCTGATTACAAATAGAGTCAGCCGCGGATGCAGCTGACATAATCATGATCTAATTCTATGAAATGTCCTCATTGCAACAGACAGGCCAGCACTTACCCAACCAGACAAACAGGTACCAGGACTTGGCCAAGTTGACACATGGACCTGACCATGTGAGATTTTATATAAGCTTAAATTACCTCTCATGCCACCTTGAAGTGTAGCACTTTAAAATTTAAATAATAAGTATATTAACTTTTATTAAACAATTACAAATTATTCCATAGGTTATGTGTTTGCATTATTTTTTACATACACATTTATTAATTTTTGGAGGAATTAAAGAGTTTGTAATTCCAGCAGGAGAAAAGTGGAATTAATGGGATTTAAGTTGTTAACCTAACACCACATAGTTAGCTTGTATCATACCTAGGACAGTATATAAGAATATAATGATTAGATTACTTTCCCAATCCTAAACCACATTTTTTCCCACTCAGTAATCATTTTTTTGGTAAGAGCCAAAGTGTGTATATGTAGTCAGTTTGTGATGTAGTTCATTGTTCTAGAAAAATTCATTTGAATATTATGGGGAAAAATCTCTCATCCTGTTGATTTCCTGCTGCAGAAGAGAGGTACTCAGATTTCTCCTTGGGAATTTTTAAGAAAAGTTTATTAAACTGGCATAAGTATCCAAATGCATAATATTCACAGCATATTATAATTGGGGGTCAGTTCATTTCCAGAAGTAAGAAGAAAAGTTTTTCATCACTTACATAATATTTTTGAAACTGCAACCCTAAATCTCAAGCTTGTGTATGAAATTTAATATTTAAATTTGAGATAGGGCATTCTAGATCTTCTGAGCTGTACTGAAATTGAACCATATGCCTTCTGGGGAAATAGCTGTGGCAATATGAAGATCTCTCTCTCTCTCTCTCTCTCTCTCAATATATATATTAGAGCAGTAAGATGAAATGACATCCTGAAGCAATAATGAGATGCCTTGAGGACATATGCTGAGTGAAAGAAGCCAGACACAAAAGGATAGATACTGTATGACTTCACTTATATATATATATATATAGGTCAATAGAGCTGCAAATCAGAAATTTGTTTAATTTTCTTGATGGAAGGTGGAAGAATGGAGCAGTGGAAATAAGGCAATATATTTAAATATGAAGGAAATTATTAAGGAGAGAAAAAATTCATTTTCAATCATCCATTTGATGTATGCCACTTTGGTATCATAATTTGATTCTCTGACAAGGTTAAAAATGAATATTAAATTTAATCTACTAGTTAATTAATCTAGAAGTCATTTTATTTTACTATTATTTGTAAAATGTGTTTTAAGTTTCATGAGTTTATAAAAAAATATTCAAATGGGCAAATTTTTAATTATATTGTTTCTAGGCAATAATAATTCCAAAATTTTGCATGTCACACTAGGATTGTGTATATCCCAGTGGCTTAGCATGTTCAGTTAAAGAAATTTGAGTTTGAAATCTGGCTCTGCTAAATAACTGTGTGAATTTGGTAAAATTATCTAGTTTTTCATGCATTTTCTCATGTATAAAAGGCCACAAATTTGTTTAGTTTTCAAATTGCTATGAAGACTATATATGTCCACAAAATTCCTAACACTAGTGACTTCTCAATAATATGTGGCAACAGCTACCATAGCTTTTCTTTTTCTTAACTTTAATGTTCATAAAATTGTTCTCAAGGACAATTTACTTTATGATTCCAGATTATATATGAATTGAGAAAATGGTTTTACGTCTTTCAGACTGATCATGTTTTATTAAAAATTCATGTTTTATACTTTTTTCTAGCCTCTATGTCCTCTTAAATTGAAATTAGCCACATATGTATACATCCAGTTTAATAGTCCTGAAATATTAGTTAACAGGAATACTTGTTTGTAGAAAAGATTGAATGAAACTGCAAAACTCCATATATTCTGTGCAATGGTTCCAATTCCATATAGTTACCTGGAGAATTTCTGTAAGGGGAAATGAATTACTAAAAATAGATCTTCATTTGTGTTTTGGTTTGCTAAAGCAGCCAGAGGGCAATATAGCAGAAATGGATTGGTTTTCACAAAGGGAATTCATTAGGTCAGAAATTTACAGTTCCAAAGCCATTACAATGCCTTAATTAATGGAGGCATCCACAAGATGATTCTTGTGCTATGAAGAAAGGCTACCAGTGTCTGGAGCACCTCTGCTATCTGGGAAAGCAGATGGCTAGTGACTGCTGTTCCTTGCTCCTGGTCCACTGCTTTCAGCTTCTGAGTCTCCTGGATTTCTCTGTGTCCTGGACATCTTCTCTTAGCATCACTGGGGTGTTTCTCTCTCTAGGCATCTGTGGTTCTTCTCTTAGCTTCTCCTGGGCAATATCTGCATTTTTTCTCTTAGCCAAGCATCTCCCAAGATGTTTTCTATTTCTAAGCATCTGTTCTTTCTCCAAAAGGTCCCCCTCTTAAGTGACTCCAACTAGTGGATTAAGACTCACCTTGAATGGGCAAAGTGACATCTTCATGGAAACAGCCTAATCAAAATTTCCAACCCAATAATAGGTTGAACCCAAAAGACTGGATTAAAAAAATGGGTTTTCTTGGGTACAGAACAGTTTCAAACCAGCAAAATTCTTGATTTACAGAAATGATCAGTGACCAAGAATTGCCAGATAATTATATTGTCAAAAGTAATAGTAGAATTCAGTAAATTCTACTTTAAGTAAAACATACTATTATATCATTGACACGCCAATTCACAAAATGTAGTGATGAAGATGAATCTTTTAGTTCCCTTAAAATATAGGATATTGATATTCACTCAATATATTCTTAATAGAATATTATATATATGTATATATGCAGTCATGAAACAAATACATATAAGTTAAAAAAATAATAAGCCACTGTTTTAAGTTATGGCCCATTCACTTCTCAATGCTTTGATAAAAATAATTGATTTTATATTTATTTTTTAGATTAAATTTAGACATCTGTTCTAGTTTGCTACTTCCAGAGTGCAACATGCCAGAGATGGATTGGCTTTTAATAAAAGGGGATTTATTTCTTATGTCTTCATTAGTTCTTCAGAGGAAAGGCAGTTAACTTTCAACTGAGGTTCCTTCTTACATGGGAAGGCACGGGGTGATCACTGCTGGCCTTCTCTCCAGGCCTCTGGGTTCCAACAGCTTTCCCCAGGTGATTCCTTTCTGCATCTCCAAAGACCTGGGTTGAGCTGTGAGGTCTAAGATGAGGTATGCTGAGCTGCTTGGGCTATGCTATGTTGAACTCTCTCATTTAAGCACGAGGCAATTAAATCAAACTTCATTCATTGCAGCAGGCATACCTCTTAGGCAACTGCAGATGTAATGAGCAATAGATGAGGTTCACATACCATTGGTTCATGTCCACAGCTACAGAACTCGATATGTTCACCTGGCCAAGTGGACACCTGACCCTAACTACCACAACATCATATCTCGATTTTGTTCAGGCTTCAAATATTAAAAGAAACAATTTAGTAGACATATTTCAATACATCTCAGAAATAAACACACTGCAGTGACACCATGTTCATGAAGTGGAACAGGATATGTGAAAATTGTGATTATTGATAGTCATTCTTCACTTTGGAAAGGTGAAGATATATTTTCAATCTCATGCTATCAATAGGTGTTAAATCAAACATTCCAATACAGGGTGAAAGAGGTAAGCTCTTAATACTTCACAATTTTTTCCTTTTCTCAGTTCTGCTAGTGAAGTGAAGGGTAAAGTTGTAATTGTGCTGACAATTCTCTGGCCTGTCTGAGTTAAGATTATGCAATTGATTCTTTTAGTAGACTATATTATGGCTTTTTTTCAAAATTTGATTGTATATATTTTTTCCTTTCACTACTCTTCCTCCCATCTTTCTAATTCCTATTTTGCCCCTTGCTTTCTTCAGTAAACATTCCCTTATGTAGTCCATGGATTATTATAAGGCAGACCAAAAGACAGACAGAGAAAAATTGGGGTAGAGAAAGAAAGAGAATTTTTTTTGGATGAAAATATTTTTTCTGTTATTGCAAAATAATACATAAATATGTAATTATATTTTAATTAAAGCCATCATAAATTATTTCCTTAATGTAGTCTCAAACTAAATTAGAAACTATTAACAAGATTGATTTGTGTATTTTCATAAAACAATGTAAGTTGTCTTAATTTATACAGATGCTTTTGGAAGATTTTTCCAAAAATAAGGAAATACATCATATCATAGGGCAACAATGTCAGTGAACCCACAGAAAGAATAATCAACTGACCATTGAACACATCTAGATTCATTAGACTCACTGCTGAAAAAGAAATATAGGTGTCCAATTATGAAGGTAGTCAGAGGAAGATGCATAGCACGTACACAAGAATAAACATAAATATGAGAGGTTTGCCATCAGTAATAATACAAGTCAGAAGACAATGGAAAGATATATTTAAAGACTAAAGCATGAAAACACATTCCAAAATTCAATATCCACTGTAAACAACTTTTAAATATGAGAATAAAATAAAAACTTTTCAGGAAAATTAACGCACACACTCACACAAAGAAAAATACTTGTTTACCTGCAGACTTGTGATTTAAAAATTGTACAGCCAGGAGTGTTATGAAAAAAAAAGACAGTGCAGTCTAAAAACAGACATAAATGATGATAAAAATGTAAAATTAGAAGTAAATATATCAAATAATTTATTTACAAAATTTTAATGGCTTTAAAAATAATTACCTAAAACAAAACTATAATGATGAATAGTTTTAAACATGGTTTAAAAGTTGTTTACAGTGGATATTGAATTTTGGAATGTGTTTTCATGCTTAAATATGGTTTAAAACTAAAATTTATGAAAAGTAACTGCGTGAAAGAATTGTATCTCTACTATTTTACAGTTCTAATAACTGAAATCATGCAGTATATTATTTTAGGAAGAGTATGATAAATCAAACATGCATATAACAACCCCTAAAGAAATTTACTGAGGAGAGAGAAAACAAAATTATAAAACGAAGGGATTAAGGCAAGTCTATCACAATAATCATAAATATTAAAAGGATTGTAAGAAATGCTATGAACAACTTTTATCTGTTAAATTTGATGATTTAGAATAATTACACAGTCTCTTAAATGTTCACATAAGAATAAACGTGTAATCTCTTGAGTCCTATGTCTAGGAAAGAAATTGGATTTTTCATAAAACCTTCCTAATGAGGAAAATCTGAAACCGTCTCCCAAATATGAAAATCTCACTTTTCCCTCAGACTGGAATGTGTACAGTGCAGCATAAAACCTCTTCAACCATGCAGATGTGGACAACCTCTTGGGAGACAGTAGAGCAACAACTAAAAAAGAAGTTCAAGGAAAACAGCCACCCACAAAGCCTAATCAGCTAGAGGCTGCATCATGACGCCCAAAGATTATACTTTTTCTTCTGTTGAGTTGTCCTATTCCTGAAGCCCTTTCTTATACCAACCTGCCCGGACATGACTAATACAGGTTCTCTCTCCAGTCAAATCACATCCCCTGTTAAATGGCTCTTTCCCTTATAGAGGTCTTTCTTTGTGTACATAGGACTATGCATGTATGCTTGATAACATATACCAGCTATCTCTAAGATTGCATTTTCTATTAGCTGTTGTAGTGAAATCTGCTAGAAACTAACCCTAACATATCTGTATTTGTTAATACTTTTTATTATAATAATAGTAATATGACCTCCTCAGTTTGCTCATTGCTGGTGTATAGAAACACAATTGATTTTGGCATGTGGATCTTGTATCCTGTAACTTTGCTATACTGATTTATTAGGTCTAGTTTCATTGTAGATTTTTCTAGAATATGATAGAAAAGGATAGGGTAGTATGAGCTTAATTAAAAAGCAAGCAATTCCTTAACTTACTAATGTCTGAAAATTTGGAATATCTGATGATAATCATTGCCAATAGAACACAAACACATTCTTTTTGTCATAGAAATGTACATAAATGAAAACAAGGTCAGCAGAGTTCATAAAAACTAACAGAAAATGTAAAGGACCTATAAGAAAAGATATAATTAATGTAAAAGATGAGAGATTAATTAAAAATAGTTTATTTAAAAATAAATCTTTATCAAAGACATAGTTAACTGCAAATGAAACAGAGGAATTGCAATAAATACAGAGTTTAGATACAATAGAGTTCTAAGCAAAATTCAAATCATAACACATTAATTTATATGAATATAATATATAAGTTAAAATGTTTTTGTAAATTCAGGGTGTAGCAGAAAATGCATATCTTAATTAATAGAATGAATTAATTAACAGTGATGAAATTTTGAGAATTCATTAAAACTTAAATCATAAAACAGAGTTTGACTTTATTTTTCTCTTTCAACCATCATTTAAGGAAATGAAGAATCATAATTCTACAAGGAAAATGTTTATATAAATTAAAATAATATGAAACATTTAAAGGGAAAAAATACATCTAATAACCATTGCATAGATTTAAATATAAATATTAATTATAAGAAAATAAAGGAAATATACTTCCATAAATGTACATTGGATAGTAGAGGAAATTAAAATTGTAATTCCAGATTGGGTACAGATATTTTTAAAAGGAAATATTAGCAACCACCCTGAACAAAATTTAGGGTATGTCACAACAGTTGGATTAATTATCAATTATTAGTTTTACAACTTTTCTCTATTACAATTTGTAAAACAAATAAAGCAAGAAATTAACTCAAATTTTACACGTTTTTAAAAAGACATAAATGTGAAGAATCCAGGGAAAAAGATTTCTTAATCACATGAAAATTACACAAAAATGTAAGAATTACTGAAGCTTCTTGATGTATCACAGAATAGTAATGTTTTCAAATGGGCAGCCTCTAGACCCAAAAGTGGCATAACTGCATACTGATATTTAACCTCATGAATTACAAAATTTTAGACCTTCAGCATTGCAGGATGAAATTCTTGATTTTTTTCATGTAACAAGAAAACATATATGTCCCAAGCTGAAATGAAAATGGAATTACTAAAGAAACTAGTGATCAGTGGGGAAAAAATATGCAAAATAGAAACAGATAAGCACAAAAATGATACATGTGTTTATATATATTCATAAATATGCATATATATATGTTTATACATAAATTAATTTTGAAGGCCATGAACAAAACTTTCAAAAATGGTTAGGATTTTTCTATTTTTTATAATTTAAAATATTTCCAAAATTTTCTTCAATGTCTATATATAATTTTTCTGTAACTTAATTCTATCACAATATTTTATTTTGCTTTAAGACCAAATAAAGACTTTTTTCTTCCTTTGTAGCTTTCTGTTCATTTAGAAATAAGATTAGCTAAAATTTGTAAAACACCACTTAATAGTTTCAGAAATAAAACTATTTTTTATTTAAAATTTTCCGAGGATATAAGCATCCTGATGATGATGGTAAAATTATTAGAATTGCATCCAATTTTTTCTAATCATCATCAGATTTTATCTGCAAAGTAACTATAGATTTAGAATTATTTTTCTTGTACACTTAAGGAAACTAGATTTAAATTTTTGGTAATTAATAAGGGATATACTGATATAAAACTGGCAGCTCTAGAATCTACTTTCCGGATTAATCAGTCCAAAGCAACACTCTTTAAGACAGTGCAACATTTCTTCTATGTAGAACAAATGATAACTAAGTGTGCTCTGAATAATAAAAATCTCTAAAACTGGAATATGCATGGGGACTTTCATGATTCAATTTAGAGGATAACACCATTTTTTAAATTGTTTGTGGGATTTTTATTTGCTTATGTTACAATTGCCTGGAGCCTTCTCTCTTCTGCATGACTCTAATGAGAGCATTTTTCACTTCTTTGTTCCTAAGACTATAAATGAATGGGTTCAGCATGGGGATCACCATAGTATAAAACACAGAGGCCACTTGATCCCTTCCCAAGGAGTATGATTTCCTTGGTTTTAAATAAGTAAAAATCACAGTTCCATAAAGGATGGTAACTCCCAGGAGGTGGGAAGCACTAGTAGAGAAAGCTTTCTGCTTTCCTGAAGTTGAATTAATTTTCAGGATAGTAGACACAATGGACCCATAGGACACGGAGATTGTGATAAGAGACACCATTATGTTAAAACTAGCAAAACTGAGTATCATGATTTCAGTGTTATGAGTGTCAGTGCAGGAAAGGGCTAAAACGGGAATTAAGTCACAGAAAAAGTGAGAGATTACATTGGAGTTGCAGAAAAGCAAATTGTTTATGGAAAGAGTAAGAGCTAATGATTCAGTACCACCAATCACGTAGCACCGAGTGATGAGAGTGCCACAGAGTCTCCTGGACATAATATTAGGGTATTGAAGAGGGCTGCAGATAGCTACATAGCAGTCATAGGCCATTGAAGAGAGAAAGAAGAACTCACTGGTAGTTAAGAAGGCAAAAAGTACATCTGAATGAAGCAGCACATGAATGAAATATACTTGTTGGATTCAGTAAATTTGCTAAGGTTTTGGGGATAATGACAGTTGAGTAACTGAGGTCAAGGAATAACAGGTGACTGAGGAAAAAATACATGGGGGTTTGAAGCTGGAGATCCAGGTGAATTACAAGTATCAGCCCTGCATTCCCCAGCACAGTAATTAAGTATATCAGAAGAAATAATATAAAGAGGACATGCTGGGTCTCTTCAGAGTCTGTCAATCCCATCAGGATGAAGTCAGGCACATTTGTGTTATTCCTACTGGCCATAGCATTCGACCTTTGAAAACCATTGAGAAATCAAATGTGATACTTAGTATGAATGACTTCAAAATAGTTTTTGTTTATAGGAGTGATTTTGCATTAAAAAATTAGTGTAGTTATTCTAGAAATTCATATTAAAGTTTTTTTGTAAAATATGACTGAAGAAAATCTAAGTTTGACTGCCAAATATAAATGAGGTATAAATCAACTTTGTGATATTGTACAGTAGAAATCCATATATAATGGCTAAATATAATGAACCTGACACATAAATACTTCCTTACTGTAACATGTTTATCTAGATGAAAATATTATATCTAGCTATTACCACTGTATACATTTTGTAGATGATGGAAAGGGCACAGAAAATTGAGTAATTTATTTGAGTCGACAATTAAGTATTGTTGGCTCTGTCATTTTATCAAGATTGTTTGGGTGCATAGATCATGCTAATTACACTATAGTCATACTTTCATTTAATTTCAGAAAAGCAAAATAAATCTAGTTATATAATAATGTTAGGGAGCTTTAATGCACTGTTCTTCTCTATACAATTTCAGAAAAATGAAATAAATCTAGTTATATAATAATCTAGCTATATAATAATATTAGAGAGTTTTAATTCACTGTTCTTATCTATACAATATTATGTAATGCAATTGGCAGAGCTGAAATGAAAGCCTTAGATTATTAATATTATAGAGCACACATTGCTATTAATATTCAGAAGATATGATGTTCTATATGTTAAAACATATAATGTTAGATATGTTCTACATATCAAACTATATATTCACAATTATGAAACAATATTTTCAACATATGTTCATTGCTTGATGACTCTGATTCCATCAATTCTATATTTCCATTTTTACAAATCCTGGCATTGCTTAGTAAGACCCATATGATATGCATATGTGTATGAAAATGCTTCTAAAATATTTCTATTTTTTAAGATAAACTAAAACATTCTCACTTTGAAAGTCATACTTACCAGGTGTGAAAGCGGGTGAAAAACTTCTTCCAGCAATATCTCAAGAAATTTGTCCAACTCAAGATTTTCTCACAAATAAAATTGTAAACCATGTAAAGAATCTGAAATTTCTGTGATATGATATCTGTTTCCTATGAGATAATATATGTTTAAGTTTTTTACATATTATTTTTGAGGTAAACTAAATCTACCTAAAATTTTTGTTCAGGTCCTGTTAAAAAGGAAATTTTATCTGGAAATTCTGTTTCACAAATATAACAGAGAGCTATTGGGAAATAAACATGGCAAAGTATTCCTTGCCTTTCTCTCTGATAATGTCATGGCAGTTCTTATATTGAATAAGTCTGATGATGCAATGTTTTGTCAACTCTGAGATCCATTTCCATAGTAGATTGCATGTCATCATTTCATATATAAATGTTCAAGGGCTAATTGCATACATGTTATGTTTGTAATAGAGAGTTGCCTTCTCTTGGGAAGCCACATAATGCTGAGCATTATATTTTGGTATTCTTTCTGCTGCTCTAATTATTATTGGGTAAAAAATGAAGCTATTTCTAGAGGTATACTTAATTAATCTGTGGCTGAAGGTCCAGATCATTAACCACCACATTTAGAACAGTACATTTTTTCTCAACAAAACATTATTGTATTTAAAAGTGTGACACTATCATAGAATGAATTACACAAAAATTTCTCAACAATGCAATTTGAAAAAGAAAATGAAATACCTCCATAAAGCTGTTATTCTTTGGATGTACTTTCTTCCAAGTGTTTACTTTTGAGCATATAAAGCCTATTAGGTATATATATATATGAATATAATATAATTATAGTAAATTTTCAGGAATGTCCTGATTTTATTATTAAATATTTATAAGAAATCTTGACCTATGTTATAATAGACTTTTGTAAAGTCATTTATTTTGCAGAGACTGGTGCAGCATCAGTAACTTCTACCTAGGTTTGTTGACCATTAGATGCATTTTCTATGGTATTTCAAGGAAAACCTGGTGGTGTTTCTTCACTCAGGTTTGCAAGTGTCAACTAATTCAATGAGAGAGCAGATAAATAATAGCTACAGAAATGTTTGTGTAAGGTGTTTATTATTATAGAGTGCTTGTATTTGTTACATTAAAAGGAGCATGTTTATTAGGTTTTATTGTACGGTATATGAATCAAACAGTTTAAAGATGAACAGAGAGAAATAATTGCTAGAGAAAATGCAGAGAATGAGAGATACCTATTTACCGTTGGTAGGAAAACTGAGAGGTGCAGCCCCTTGGAGGACAGGGTGGTGGTTCCACAGGAGGCTAAAGGTGGATTTGCCACATGATCCTGAAACTCTGTTGCTTAGTATACACCTGGAGGAACTGAGTGTGGGGACATGAATGGACATTTGCAGACTGGTGTCTATGGTAGCAGTGTTCATGATCCACAATGAATAGAGGTGGCCTAACAGTTCAACAAATGAGGAATGGAAGGGAGAAGTATGGTGTATACATACAACAGACTACTGAGTGGCAGCAAAAAGGAATGAAGTTGTGAGGCAAGAAACTTAAGGACTGTATGTTGAATGAAATGCCATGAACAAAAAGACAAATATTATCATACCTCACTCATATGGACTAACTATAATATGAAAACTCAGTGAAGTCCAGAGCATGGGTTAACAGATTTGAGCCTACTGTAAAAAGTCCTAGATTGTAAACTTTTATAGCAGCCACATATATTCAGGAGTTGTAACTTATTTCTAAATTCCAAGATATTGAGCTATTTGTAATCTGGTCATTCCCAGAAACTTCAGGTATTTATGTGACACCAGACTCAGAGTTAGAGCTCTGAAGTTATGAAAGTCAGCAGTACCACATACAGGAACTGTTTAAAAAGTTGAAAAATATATCTGACTTTGAGTAGAGATATGAATGAAGCTGATCTGGATAGGACTAAAGTGAATAAGAATACAGAATGAAGGAGGATATCATCCATATTTTAAAACTTCAACTTCTGTGTGAGAATAGAATAGATGTTTATTTGGCTCAAAATTTTATTTTGAATAGTTCATTTCCTAATTTAACTTGTATGGTCAGTTTAGTTGAACACCATAAGTACATGGAATCTTGAATAGGGCATGAGACTTTTTGGTTTGTCCATGTTAGTGTGATGCCTCTATATATCCCAGAGTAATCTGGGTGGTGAATAAAGAAGTATTTGCAAGGTCCCCTTGCAATAATGCGGAAAAGCAAGGAAATATTCAACTTCCACATTTGGAGTATTTCTGCTTATTCTCACAAGCACTGCTGCCCTCCCCCCTACATGGGACATGACTTCCAGGGTTGTAAACCTTCCTGGCAATGTGAGATACAAATCCCTGGATAAACCAGGACCCAAGATTAAGGGATTGAGAAAAACCTTCCTGACCAAAAGGGGGAAGAGGGGAATGAAGCAAAATAGTTTCAGTGGCTGAGAGATTTCAGAGTAGAGAGGTTATCCTGGTAGTTTTATTATGCATTATATAGAAATCCCTTTTAGTTTATGCTGTAGTGGAGTGGCTGGAGTATGAGCAAAAACTATGGATAAAAATTAAATAAATAATAAGGAGGATAAATGGTAAAATAAATTGGGTAGATAGACATACTAGTGGTTAATGAGATGGAGGGATAAGGAATATGATATTTATGAGTTTTTTCTGTTTTATTTATTTTTGGAGTGATGCAAATGTTTTAAAAACTGACCATGATGATGATATTATGAGCTGTTTGTAAACCATTTATGCTGTTTCTGTGTGAAGATTTATCAATAAAAAATTACAGGAAAATGTGATAGAAGAAACAAAATCAGGGCTGAGATGAGTAAAGATTTTACAGTTATGTTAAGTGGCCCAAAGCTTTTTTTCCTCTATATAGAACCAAGTAAAATATATTCCTGTGACTTTCATGAATTAATGATAATGAAATCCATTTACACATAAATTTTGAAACAACTTCTTGAAGAAATTCTTCTTATACAGCAGAATTCAGGAGATAATTTGCTAATATAGATCATGAAATTAGAAGATAATATATATTTCATGAAGTTTTGAATGTACAATTCTCAATTCATCAAAAATTCAGTAGTACTGAAAAAAAGTTTATTTGGAGATTAGAAAGCAATCAATCTATTTCACAAAAGGTGAACTTGGGGATTAAGATGTTCTGTGTCAAAGCAACATCAGTACAGCCTGCTTACTCCTGGCAATATCACAATGAGAGAATTATTATTCAAGCATTAAAATAAAATTTTCATTCATTAAGAGTACTTTCAAATAAATAATATAAGTAATAGTCAATGAAAGTAAGATACAGAAAACTTTTATGATTAATTTTTTTTGCTAAATCTTTATTGTTGGGATTGTGGTATGACATTGCTAATAGTAAAATAAAATTGGCAAATCAGGAGTAAAGAGAAAGGAAACATGGGGTTTACTCTGCATTTCAAATACTTAGAATTTATCCCTGAGAAGTACACATTATTGAAAAAATTATATTCCTCTTTTTAACTCTCTCAGTTTTTCATGTTTTCTGCAGCTCTATTTAGGAATTTTATACTTTTCTGAAAAAATCAGACTTATTATTTTATACTTTCTTCCATATCTCTGGGATATAAAAGTCTACTTTATTTTATTGTAGGATTTGTCACAGTTTTATTTACATGCTTATATTTACAATTATACATTTTACATCCTTTTTCTATTCACCTGCTCCTTTCTAAAATTATTTTTCCTTCATTAGGGAAGTTGTGGGTTTATAGAACAACCACTTGTAAAATACAGGGTTCCCATATACCACCCTATGAACACCACCTTACATTTTTATAGAACTTTTGTTAAAAATGAACATAGCCCCTTTGATAATTATACTATTACTTAAAGCACACTGTTTATTTTGTCAACATTTTTCCCTTTTAAGCAGATAGGTATGGTACATATTTTATTTCATTTATACCTATGTATTATTTTGGGGTGTTTACATAACAATAATCTATAAAATACAAGATTCCCATACACCTCCCCACCACCAACAGCTTGCATTTGTGTGGAATGTTTGTTATCATTGATGATAGTATATTTTTGTAAATATCCATGATTATATTATATTTCACAATTTATGAATTGTATTTCCATGATCTCTTTAAAAATGTGTATTTTATCATCACATTTACAGTCTAACATTTCCCCTTTTAATCTCATTTAAAAAAGGAGTAACGTGAGGTTTTCCACTCAGGCTTTCTTCCCTAAACTTATACATTCCTTTAGCGTATAAAATCAACTGGTTTGATTTACACAAAACATCATAGAGATCAAATTGTTCACTAAAACATGCAATAATGTGTAGTTTGTCTTGCTTAACTGATTGAAAAGTGTTTTGAGCAAAAGTATTTCATTATCTCAAATATTTGTTTTCTTCTATAATCTCAAATATCTTAAGTTCTAATAGATTAATTTATATTACTTATATGACATCTCAATCACTGTTCAAATTCTTCCCCAATTCAGTGAACTCTATCAGAAGAAATTATTATATATATTCATGATTATAAAAACCTAACCTATTCCTGTTATTTGAAGCTGACATCAGTACCCATATTTCACATATATGTATAGAAAAAAGATATTCATTACATTCTTTTCTACTTTACTTTTTAAAAAACATTTATATTGACAAATCTCCACACATGTATAGTCAATGTCTCACAATTTTATCATATATTTGTATATACTAATATACAAATTATCATATATTCATCACCATGATAATTTTCAGAACATTTGCATCACCACTCCAGAAAAAGAAATAAAGAAGGAAGTAAAAAACCCATAGATCCCATATGTCTTACCTCTCTGCCTCATTGACCACTAGTATTTCCATGTACCAAAATTATTTATTTATAATCATAATTTTTTTTACTTATCTGTCAATACCTTGGATAAAAGGAGCATCGGATGTAAGGTTTTCACAATCACATCATCACATTGTAAAAGCTACAAAATTATATAATCATCTTCAAGAATCAAGGTTACTGGAACACAGCTCAATAGTTTCAGGTACTTCCATTCATCCATTCTAATGCACCATAAACTTAAAAGGGGATAGCTATGTAATGCATAAGAATAATCTCCAGGATAAACTCTCTACTCTGTTTGAAATCTCTCAATCACTGAAACTTTATTTTATCTCATTTCTCTCTTCCCTCCTTTGAAGGCTTTCTCAATCCCATGAGCTGGATCCCAGCTCATCCCAGGAGTTCTGTCCCACATTGCCAGGGAATTTACATCCATGTGAGTTATGTCCCATTTGGGGGGGAGGACAGTGAGTTCACCTACGAAGTTGGCTTTGAGAAAGAGGCCACATCTGAGCAACAGAAGACATTCTCTGGGGGTGACTGTTAGGCATAATTATAAATAGTTTTAGTCTAACCTTTGCAGGAAAAAGATTTCATAGGGATGAACCCCAAGATCAAGGGTTCATATTATTGATTTGGTTGTCTCTACTGCTTGCAGGAATATTGTGAATTCTCCAAATGAGGAAATTGAATATTTCCTCCTTTCTCCCCAGTCCCCCAAGGGTGCTTTGCAGATACTTTTTTATCCACTGCCCAAATTATTCTGGGATATAATAGGCCATCACACTAATCGGAACAAAACCAAGAAGATCTCTTGCCTTAGTCAAGAGTCTGTGTACTTATGCAGTTCAACTAAACTGACCATAGAAGCTAAGTTAGGTAATGTACTATCCAAAATATAAATTTTGCACCAAACAAACATCTCTCTAGTCAAAGTCTATTTCTTTTTTCAACTTTGTAAACAGTTCCTATATGTGGTAGTACTAACTGGCATAATTTCAGTGCTCTAACTCTGAGTCTCAGATGTCCCATAAAGATCTGAAGTTTCTGGAAACTACCAGATTATATACAAACACTCAGAATTTCCATATTTAG
>PVIY010029168.1:0-32322 GCA_004026745.1 Myrmecophaga tridactyla
TGGGAACCTGGGGATGATTGTATTGATTCTCTTGGACTCCCGACTCCACACTCCCATGTACTTTTTCCTCTGTAACCTCTCTCTGGTGGACTTTGGTTACTCCTCAGCTGTCACTCCCAAGGTGATGGCTGGGTTCCTCACAGGAGATAAGGTCATCTCCTACAATGCATGTGCTGCTCAGATGTTCTTTTTTGTAGGATTTGTCACCGTGGAAAATTTCCTCTTGGCCTCGATGGCTTATGACCGCTATGCAGCAGTGTGTAAACCCCTACATTACACCACCACCATGACCACAAGTGTTTGTGTCCAATTGGCTGTAGGTTCTTATGTCATTGGTTTCCTGAATGCCTCCCTCCACACTGGGGACACATTCCACCTCTCTTTCTGTAGATCCAATGTGATCCCTCACTTTTTCTGTGATATTCCAGCAGTCATGGCTCTCTCTTGCTCTGATAGACATGTTAGTGAGATGATCCTTCTTTTTATGGCAAGCTTCAATGTATTTTTTGCTCTTCTGGTTATCTTGATTTCCTACCTGCTCATATTTCTCACCATCTTGAAGATGCATCCACGTGAGGGACACCAAAAGGCTTTATCCACTTGTGCTTCCCACTTCACCGCAGTCTCCATCTTCTATGGGACACTCATTTTCATGTACGTACAGCCCAGCTCCAGTCATTCCATGGACACAGACAAAATGGCATCCGTGTTCTATGGTATCATCATCCCTATGCTGAACCCTCTGGTCTACAGCCTAAGGAACAAGGAGGTCAAGAGCGCATTCGAGAAGGTTGTTGAGAAGACAAAATTGTCTATAAGATTGGAATTTTAACTTTGAAGTATCCACAATATCAATATAATTTCATTCTAATCAGATCCTCTCTTTACAGTGAGTCACATATTAAGGCTTACATTTCTAAGTATCATTTATTTAATTTATTTTTTTGTTTGAGGAACTATTTGAAGAATCCTAATTGGAGAAAATATGATATGATTTTAAATGAAGGTATGTGCTTTTATTGTTGGCACATTTTATCAAGAGATACATAAATATCACACCTTATGTGAATGAATAGCTCTGTTTTGACTGAGTCATGTGAACCAACGTGCTCACATTACAATTTTCCAAAACATAAATAGAGTAAAAGAAAAATGAGAAAAAATCCAAAACAATTTTCAATTTATTCGTACAATGTATATGATGACTAAATTTTCACACTGCTTAAAAATTTGCATTTAGACTATTAAGAATGTTGTGGTTTTTTTCTGTCTGCAAATGCTTTTGAAATGGTTACTGTTGCTTATTCATTCAAACTTGAGTTATTTCATCTTTTATCCCTTCCTTACTAATTTACCCCACTTTATTCACACTGCTTTTCTTGCAGTTCTTTGACAACTCCAAGTCCCTCATATCTCAGAACCTTTGTCCTTGTTGCTCCCTCTGAATGGAAATGTCTCACTTCATGTCTCTGCTTAAATGTTTTCCTTTCATGGAAACCTTCCTTGACCACCTTTGTAAAATAGACATTCTCCCTTCGCATAAACATTGTCTCCTCAGCCTGCATTATTCTTCATCATCCTTACCTCAACTCACCTATTTTATATTTATTTTTCTTGTTTAGTATCTCTCTTGCCCAACTA
Source organism: Myrmecophaga tridactyla (assembly GCA_004026745.1). Classification (NCBI taxonomy): domain Eukaryota; kingdom Metazoa; phylum Chordata; class Mammalia; order Pilosa; family Myrmecophagidae; genus Myrmecophaga; species Myrmecophaga tridactyla. The sequence continues at coordinate 1,642 of PVIY010029168.1, forward strand.
GCGTGTCAACTAGGGTGGTTTTACCTACCACTCTTCACCTACTAGAGTGGTTTTGTGTCTTTCATTCACAACATAATACCCTGCATACAATGAGTGTATGATTCATAAAAAACTCTCATTAAATATTTCTCAAAGGAATTAACAGATTAATTTTTAAGCCCAACTGTATAAAAATGTGGAATCTTCAAACCTCTGATAATTATAATATGCAATCCATAATTTGAACCTCCTGGTTAAACTTTTAAAGCATTTCCAGAGCTTCATTTAATTTTCTGTTTTGCTGAAATGTTTTCATCTATATTCTCATCCTAACTAGTGCTTCTCATTTTTGGACTCAATGATTTCCTGGAGGTCATGTTATTAAGTGTTTCATCATGAACCATGTCATAAATTTTACTTAGAATAGATGTCTCATTAAGTGTCATGAGACACATTGAATAATATTTATCTTTAGTAAGTCACATAAAGACATTAAAATGAGATTATTTAAAAGTTTAATATTGGAAATAACTTGAAAATTTACTTCATACATACTGATTAAACAGTTAATTTCATTGTTTCTAAATGTCCATATAGAATATCATGTCCATAGTTGCTAGTAATAAACATAATGCATGCTCAATATATTACTAAAACACACAATACCTATGCATTTAATTTTGACCACCAGGGAGTTCAATTTTTTTACATGTCTTACTTTTTGTTTCTATACATTTACAAGTTTCAACTTCAATGTCAATACTCATATTATTGTACTTGAATGTGCAAAGTTGGTTGTACTGGTACTCGTACAGTAGTGTGGTGTAACACAAATATTACTATTGTGTTTGATGGTGATGTTTCTCCTATTGGAACCATCTTTATTATTATTTTAAATAATTATTTACTTTTAGAATTACTGGAAATTTACAGAAAATTTTCAGAGATACTGCAGAGTCAATAAAAAGCATTTGGTTATTTGCATTAGACATATTTTTGTCTTTAATATATTTCAGCAGTGTTGGTAAAATGTATGGATAAAAAGACATGTGTGAGGTTAGAACAGTGACCAAAGAAACAATGGAAAATGGATTTCTCCCCATAGAGAAAATCAGGATGTTATGAAGGAATATTTTCTATCAACATGGTTGAGGAGCCTCTGTAATGCCAACTCAACCAGATTTCAGAACTGACCAATGTGTCTTCCATTCTTCTCTTTTATTAATGAGAGTCTTCTCCTAGTTATTTTTAACCGGCTTCAATGTATATACTGGGTATGAATGTCAGGTGGGCTAAGTTTCCTTTTTAGTTCTTAACTGCTGAACCTCATCTGACTTGATGCAGAGTAGTCTAGATACTCAACTTTCTTAGTGATTAGGTAGGAGTCATTTGTCCCCTGGAGGAGGGGGAGAATATGTTCAGTGTGTGGGCTAAGGAGTAAAATTGATATTTGATGTCCTCAACCATCATAATGAAAAAAAAAACTGCTCAGTTACTTAACAAACAATAAACGTTTTCCTCTGGAGCACCTACTGGGCTTAATTTCTCAGACCTCTTCTGATTAGTTTTGCCATGTGATGTGTTCTTGTTAATGAAATGTGAATACTTGCATATGTGGTACTTCCAAGCCTGGCCCACGAAATCACTACCCCCATGTAATTCTTCTTTGTCACCACCTGGGTAGAGAGAATCCAAGGTACAGTGAAGCGACTAAATGGAAAAAACTTGGAACCCTGTGTGAGTTACCTTAGACCAATCAAGTGTACGGTACATGAATAAAATAATACTAGATGGTGAAGCTTTTATGGCATCTAGTATTATTTACCCTAACTAAAGCGGAGAAGTCCTCATAAGAAAATCCAGATGCTGTTGATCCGAGGGAGGGGGATATATATGAAAAGAAATACCATCAAATGTCTATAACACAATTTATTTCACAATTTTTAATTTATGAATCCTTATTCAGCCTCAAAATGAAAATAAATAGCTGGAATACCAAAAATCAGCATAAGTTTTGCAGGAGAATAAATTTTACTTGAATTCCATTCCAACCAAACTTTGTGATTTGGGTCAAGTTACTCAAATGTTCTGAAGTTCTTTGGGTGAAAAATAATGCCTTCCTCAAAGAACTTTATTAAATGTATTGAAAGAGCCAGAAATTAGCACAGTTCTTGACCATCACAGTTGATTTTAAAAAATGCTATATTCTTTTCCCTTTCCATTCCTTTCTCTTTTCTCTTTTTTTCCTTTCTGTTTTGTACTGGCAAACTTCTCCATTATGATCATTGAATCCCTTATTAGCTATATTGCATTTTCTGCTGCTGATTTATCTCTAACACTGAATTATGAACTCTTTAGGGCAAAACATTTTAAACACTTAGGTTTGTAGTCTCAGAATCTTGTTTAACATTGGTTACAGAATAAAGCTCAATAAATAGCTAATGAAATTGAGTGAAATAATAAATTGACATGGGTCAAATTATTTGAAAATAATTAGGGTCATAAATTCTTATCTCCTCATCCTTCATAATGATAACAAGATATATTAGTGTATATTTCAGTGTGTCTTTATTTATTTATTTATCTTTTACATAGGAAGGCACTGGGAAATGAACCCAGGTCTCTGGCATGGCAGGCAAGAACTCTGCCTGCTGAGCCACCATGGCCTGCCCTTTACTTGTTTAATTTATCACCCACAAATAAAAGTTGTTTGCTGACTGGAACAGTTCCTGATTTGTTTACTAATGAAGACTCATTCTTAGAACATAGCTGGGGCTCAATAAAGATTTTGAACTAATTAATTATAAGGGTAACTGAAACCAAATGTTCACCATCTATTTGCAAAATACTGAGTACAGATAACAAAATATGCCACCAAATTATATGTTGTATGACTCATAGTAGTAACAAATCAACCCTGATACCCAGTGGTTTCATACAACACAGATTTTATATTAATAACCTATGGCTCCTATAAAAATTTAGCAGATACATGGGGGCTTGAAACAATACACATTTGTTCTATCACAGTTTGGAAAGTCAAAAGTTTGAAGTCAGTTTCACTGGGCTGAAATCAAGGTTTTGGGAAGGCAGCACTTTCTCTGGTGTCTTAGGGCAGTATCTCCTGGTCACTTCTCTCCCGCTGGCTGGTGGCATGTTTGCCTTATGACTGCATCACTCAAATCTCTGCCTCAGTAATCACATTGCCTTCTGCTCTTCTATGGAAGACTAATTTTCCTTTCCTTTCCTTTTTAATTATGTGAGTTTCACACAATAGAAAACTATTTTAAAGTGTACAATTCAGCAGCATTTTGCATATTCATAAGGCTGTACAATGATTATCACTTCCAGTTACAAAACATTTTCATCACCCCACAAACACCCTGTACTGATTAAACAGTCACTCCAGATTTCCCCCTGGCTACAGCCATTATCAACCACTAATCTGCTTTCTGTCTCCAGGGATTTACCTATTCTGGATATTTGATATAAATTGAATCATACAATATGTAACATTTTTTGTCTGGCTTCTTTTACTTAGCATAATGTATTCTAGGTTCATCCATTTTGTAGCACATGCTACATTTGTTCTTATGGCTGAATAATATTCCACTGCGTGGACATACCACATTTTGTTTACCCATTCATCCATTGATGTTCATTTACGTTGCTTCCATCTTTTGACTGTCGTGAATAATGCTGTTCTGGACATTAATATTCAAATATTCATTTCAATACCTGCTTTCAATTCTTTTGGATATATACTTAGACATAGAATTTCTGGGTCATAATATAATTCTATGTTTAACTATTGAGGAACTACCAACTATTTTCTTTAGCGGCTGCACCATTTTACATACCCATCAGCATAGATTGCTGCACATCTCACCAACACTTTCTACTTTGTATATTTTTTATTATAGACATGCTAATGGATATAAAATGTGTCTCAGCGTGCATTTCATTCACATCTCCGTAATGAGTTATGATGCTTAAAAGTTTTTCCTGAGCTTGTACAACTTTTCGAAGAAACGTTTATTCAATTTCTTTGCACATTATTTATTGGATTGTTGTCTTGCTTTTTGAGTGGCAAGAGTTATTTACATACGTAAATATCATTTGCAAATAGAATTCTTTATATATATAAATATGATTTGCAAATATTTTCTCCAAATGTTTTCCTTTTCACGATTTTTATAGCATCATTTGATGCAGAAAAGTTTTTAATTATCATGAAGTCTAATTTATCCATTTGCCAGTTAGGTGCTCATGCTTTTGGTACTAAATCTAAGAATCCATTGTTAAATCAAAGGCCACAAGGATTTACCCCTGATATTTTTCTAAACATTTATCACTTGCATTCATGCCTTTGATCCATCTTAAGTTGCTGATTTTTTCTGTAAGGTGTGTGTAAGGAGTCCAACTTCATTCTTTTTTCATGTTATTCCAGCACTGCTTGCTGAAGAATCTTTTCTATCCTCCATTGAATTGTATTGGCACCCTTCTTGAAATCAATATATAGATAGGTGGGTTATTTCTGCACCCTTGAGGCTATCCCATTGATCCTTATGTCTACCCTTAAGCCACTGCCACATTGTTTTGATAAGTCTAGCTTTGTAAGCAGTGTTGAAATTAGGGTGTGGGAGTCCTCCAACTTTGTTCTTCATTGTTCAAGATTGTTCTGGCTACTTATGGTCCTTTGCAACACCAATTAAATTTTAAGAGCAACTTTTCCATTTCTGCAAAACAAGTCATTGGTATTTTGTTAGGAATGGCATTAAGTATGTAGACCACTTTGGGGAGTACAGCCATTTAGCAATATTAAACCTTCAAATCCATGAAAATGGAATATCTTTCTATTTTTTTAGTGTGCTTTGATTTCTTTCACTAATATTTTGTAGTTTTCAGTGTTCTAGCCTTGAATCTCCTCAGTTAAATTTATGCCTATGTATTTTATGATAGGTGAAATAAACAGAATTTAATTAATTTTATTTTTGCATTGTTCATTCCTACTATACAGAAATGCAACATTCTTTGCCTCTTTTCTTGCATCCTACAATGTTGAAAATTTTTAATTTTAGCTGTAGTGAGTTACCTTAGGATTTTGCAAGTGTGATATCATCTGCAAGTAAATATACTTTTATTTTTCTTTCCTGATATGGCTTCCATTTATTTTTCTTGCCTAATTGCTCTAGCTATAACTTCTAGCATATTGTTGCTTAAAAGTGATGAAATATGCATCCTTATCCTGTTTCTGGCAATAGGAAAGCTTTTATTCTTTTACTATTGTATGATGCTGCCCATGTGCTTTTTTATTTTTAATCAATTCCCTTTTCAGGTTGATGAAATTCCTTTCTATACATAATTGTTGAGTATTTTATGAAAGTCTGCCGGATTTTTGTCAAGTTCTTTTACTGTACCAATTGAGATAGCTATGTAGGCGTTTTACTTCATTTCATTAAAGTGTTGTATTACATTGATTGATTTTCATATCTTAAAGCACCTTTGCATTCCTAGGATAAATTTCACTTGATCAACATGTATAATCTTTTCATCATGCTGTTTTATCAGATTGTTAGTATTTGGATAAGAATTTTTGCATCTGTACTCATAATGGATATTGTTCTGTAGATTTCATTTCTTGTGATGTCTTTATCTTGTTTTGCTATCAGGATAATACTGAGTCATATAATGCGTTAGGAATTTCTCCCACTTCCTCATTTTTTTTGAAATTGTAGTTTATTTGCTAAATTTTTTGTGAACTTTTACAGCGAAGCTATTCTGTACTTGGCCTTTCCTTTGTTGGGATGTTTTAAATTAAATCTCTTCTTGTAAATCTGCTCTGAGTTTCTATTTCTTGAATCAGTTTTGATAGTTTATGTGTTTCTAGGATGTTTTCCATTTCATTTAGGTCATCTAATTTGTTTTATAAGATTGTTCATATTTTTCATTACTTTTTTATTTCAGTAAGGTCAGTAGTAATGTTCTTACTTTCATTTCTGATTTTTTTGTCTTTTCTTCTTGATTAGTCTATAAGAAGTGTTATGATTTTGTTCGTATTTCCCTTAAACCAACTTTTTATTTCACTGATTTTTTTCTATTGTTTTCCTCATTTCCATTATGTTTATGGAACATAAACTTTAATCTTTTTTATCTTCTACTTCCTTCTACCTTTGGAATAATTTGCTCCCCTGTTGCAAATCCTTAAGATGTATATTTCATTACGACACTTTTCTTACATAGTTTTTTTTTTCAGCTCTAAATTTACTTCTGAGCACTGATTTTGTTGCCTCCCATAAGTTTTGATATGTTCTGTGTTATTTTCATTTGGTTAAAAGTATTTTCCAACTCTCCCCTAATATTTTTGACTCATTAGTTGTGTAAGAGTGTGTTCTTTAATTTTCTCATGCAGTTGTTTCTCATCATTCACAGATTCCATATTCATGTACATCTATTTGCTAAAAATGTATGTGGGATTTTCACCAACATGTTCTTTCCCTAGGTAACAAAAAGTTTGCAGTTAATGTTGAACAAGGCTGATTTGGTTTTCATTATTTCAGCATTCCTGGAGATTTTATGGAACATAAGAACCACTGTTAATAAGAAACTGTTGTTTCTTTAAATGAATTTTCTAATTTTCCTTCATTGTTTTTTTACCTCCACTCAGTTGTGGTCAGAGAAGTCACATTGTATGAGTTCTGTTTTGTAAATTTACTAATACCTATTTTGTGGCTGAATATAAGATCTACCTTGGAGAATATCTATGTGCATTTGTAAAGAATGTTTATTCTACTGTTTTGAGATGTGTTCTATATATGTCTGCTGTTTATAGTCTTGTTCACATCTTCTATTTCATTATTGATCTCTTGTCTGGCTGTTCTGTCCATTATTGAAATTTGGGTATTTAACTCTTCATTCTTATTGTAAAACAGTCTATTTCTCCCTTCTATTCTGTCAATTTTAGATTATATACTTTGTGATTTAGTTATTAAATGTGCCTGTGTTTATAATTGTCATTTCTTCCTGATGGATTGACTCTTGCATCAATATATAATGTCTCTTCTTGTCTTTTTTAACCCTTTTGAATTAAAACCTGTCTGATGTTAATGTGGGCACCAGATCATTTTTAGTTACTATTTTCATGATATCTTTTTCCATACCTTCACTTTCAACCTGCTTGAATCATTGAATGTAAAGTGATTCTCTTGTAGGCAGAATATAATTGTATCATGTTTGTTTGACCCACTTTCTGCCACTTTCTTCATTTAATCGCAAAGTTAAATCCATTTGCATTTAAAATAACTACTAATAAGAGAAGACTTTTGTGTTAGTCGGGGTTCTCTGGGGAAGCAGAACCAACAGAAGAGATGTGCCAATGTAAGATTTATAAAAGTATTTTATGCAGACGTGGGAATAGAAGAGTCCAAAAGCCACAGTCCAAGCTGTGAAACTGGCAGCTCCGATGAAGGATCTGGACGAACTCCAAAGGAGAGGCTTGATGGTCAAAAAGTAGCAAAAGAATCTTCTCTCTGATAAACCTTCAACTAATTGGATTATTTTGTTGTGAGAAGTATGCCTTTGTTGATCACAGAAGTAATCAGCCACAGATGCAATCAACTGACTGATTATATAAAAAACCAGCCTTCCGGTTTATCAACCAGCCATGAAATATTCTTGCAGCAACAGTCAGGCCAGTGCTTGCCTGACCAGACAACTGGGCATAATCATTTGGCCAAGTTCATACCAGAACCTAACCATCACAACTTATTTCTGCTATATTGCTATTTTTTCTGTGTATCATCTATTGTGTGTCACTCAGATCTGAATTATTGACTTCTATGTGTTTAGCTGATTTTCATTAGTGCACCACACTTATTCCCTTTTCAATTCCTTTTCTGAATATTTTTAATGTTTATTTAATGGTTACTCGGGGAATTACAGTTATACTAAACTTGTAACAATCTAGTTTTAATAAAGACAACTTTGCTTCAATAGTTTAATAATGTAAAATATGCTATTATAGAGCTCTTTCATTTCCCCTGTCAATATTCTCACCTAGGATATCTTTATATGTTGTGTGTGCATTAGCATAGGCTCATAATTATTGTGGCATCCATTGTATTTGAAATTATGTAAGTACAATAGAGGAGTTACAAACCAAAAATACCTTAATACTAACTTATATATTTACTGTGTAGTTACTGTTGCTAGTGTCTTTATTTCTTTATATGGTCTCAAGTTATTATACAATGACCATTCACAACAACCTGAAGAATTCCCCTTAGCGTTTCTTGTAGGTATATTCTATTAACAATTTTTTAAAGCTTTTATTGATCTGGTAACGCTTTAATTTCTTATTTACTTTTTTATTCTTTTGTATGCATGGTTGAACCCGGGTCTTGGGGATGGAAGGCAAGTATTCTACTACCGAGCCACCTGTGCACACTTTCTCTTTTACTTTTACTTTTACTTTTTTTTTTTTTGGCATGGGCAGAGTCCAGGAAACGAACCCAGGTCTCTGGCATAGCAGGCGAGAATTCTGCCATTGAGCCACCATTGCCCGTCCCTCATTTACTTTTGAAAGAGTATTTTGCTAGGCATAGTATTCTTTCTTGACAGTTTTTAAAATATGTCATTTCACTGCCTTCTTGCTGCCGTAGTTTCTAATAAGAAATTGGCTGTTGATTTTATTGCGTATCCCTTATGTAATGAATTGTCTTTCTCTTGCTGCTTTCAAATTCTGTTTTTGTCTTTTACTTTTAAATTTTGGATTATAGGATAGAGCGATGGTGGCTCAGTGTAGAATTCTCACCTGCCATGCTGGAGACCTGTTTTCATTTCCCGGTGCCTGCCCATGTAAAACAAAAACAAAAACAAAATTTGGAATACAATGTGTTGGACTGGATCTCTTTGTGTTTACTATATAAGAGTTCGATGAACTTTGGATATGTACATTCATATATTTTATCGTCTGTGGGGAGTTTTTAGCCATTTTTCCTTCAAGTAGTCTTTCTGCTCCCTTCTCTCTATCTTCTCCTTCTGAAACTGCTATATTGTATATGTTGGAACAAGTATTTTTACTTTTACTTGATGGGCTGTTGTTCTCCTGGTTTCCTTTAGTGTCTTTTCCAAGATTTCCTATTTAACATATTTAAGAGAGCTGGTTTAAAATCTTTGTCTAGTAAACCCAATATTTGTGCTTCCTCAAGGACAGTTCATATTACTTTATTTTCCCCTTCTGAATAGTGTATACGTTCTTGTTTGTTAACATGATTCTAATTTTTGTTTAAAAACTTGACATTTTGAATGTTATAATGTGTTAGATCTGGAAATTACTGTCTTCTTCTCGGGGTTTGATGTTGCTGCTTACTTAAGGTTGTAGTTACATCTTGGTTTACAGATTTTCTAAACTAAGACTGTATTATTTGTTCTGTATGGTCTCTGAAATCTCTATTTTTAGCTTATGGTCAGTCAGTGGCTTGACATGAATTTCCTTAAATACCATTTTTAAGTCATTTTTTTCATGATTCAGCATGCATTTGGTTGCTGGAAACCTTTGACTATTTTCCAAACTTCAAAATTGATTCTGATCATTTTTGCCTTCGTGTTGGTATTTTTTTGTAGTAATTGGCCCATGTAATTTCCTATCCAACCATTTTTCCTTCCTTGCTCTTATTGAATACTTGTTATAGCATATTAGGTCCCTACAAAAATAATGCAGGATAACATCCCCATCTCAAGATCCTCAACTTAATCACAACTTGAAAGTCTTTGCATTAAAATTTAACATAGATGTGTATCAAACATTAGTATCTTGGAACCATTTTCTTCAGGAACCATTATTCAGCCAACTGAAGATCTTTTTCCTTATATATGCTCTTATATGACCATCACAAGTTGTGTAAGGGGGAGACTTCATGTGGTCACTCGAAAACATAAGCTTATGAAAGCATGATAATCTTACCAACATCTTCTGAAACATGCAGCCTCCTCAGATACTGTGGTTGGGGAAGAGACAGCTGGAGGGTTATTCATATGCTTCGAGATACCCGAACATACTTTAATTCTTCCCACATTTCATTGGCGGGAAGTAGTACATGTCTTTGCTAGCTGCAAATGGGTACATATATGTGGGGAAACCAGCTGTGGATGCAGCTGGCATAATAATGATTTAAGTCTATGAAAAGTCCTTATAGCAACAGACCAGCCAGCATTTGCCCACTCAGACAAAAAGGCACCACCACCTGGCCAAGTTGACACATGAACCTGACCACCTCTTGTCAACTTGGCAGCTATACACTTCACCTTAAACCATACTTAATCTCTAAAATAGAAAACAATAGCAGACACATTTTCTCCTCACCTAACAATACTCAACTGTCCCACATACAACTGAAAACACATTAAATCTCCCCAGATTAAGGTGCAAGTTCTTGGGTAATATTCATTCTTAAACTTAATATCTTACAACTTAAATACTATACCATGAACAAAACAGCATTACAATCCTCATTTCTGTAACTGATCATATGGTCATAGTTCAGATCTATCATTACCTTCATCAAATACCCATTCCATGTTCCCTTTACCCTCAACAAACACTTCAGCTGGCCATGGTTCTTTGCCTGATGGGGTGACCCAAACCTTCACTCCTGCAGTTTCAGAGCCATTGGTAGTTCTCTCTGGATTGTTGTTGCAGTTTTCCATTGATTTTAATCATAGGGCATGGTAGTACTAAAAGACATCTAAGGGATCTCCTATATTCCAGGAAAACTCTTTTTCCCTGCATTGTGAAGTTGCAGTCCTGTTTTCCCCTTGATAATCAGGGTCAATCACCCCAGCAAGTAAAGTAATCCTTTTCCTAACTAGTTGAACCACGGGCATGAGTAGCCCAAAGTGACCAGGTGGCAGTCTTAGATTCCAGGTCAATGGAATCATTATTGTTTCTCCTGGTGGAAGCACTCCCCCTTATGGAACTAAAACCTGTAGACCAGCAGAGATCAAGTTGAAGGGACAGGAAGCAGAAATTTTCGTAGTGGATCACTAGGGGTAATAGTGAGTGGTACCACTCCCATTTCCACCCCCTTGGTCCCTGGACCCATGGATCCAGGCTATGGGAGAAACAGCACCACACAGTGGACACTGATTCAGAGCATGCACAGCCTCCTGGAGAACATCAACCCAGCCATGCAAAGTATTGCCACCTAATTGGCACTGTAATTGAGTTTACAAAAGGTCATTCCACTGTTCTATCAATCCTGCTGGCTCTGGATGATGGGGAACATGGTAAGACCAGTGAATTCCATGAACATGTCCCCATTCCCACACTTCATTTGCTGTGAAGTGTGTTCCTTGATCAGAAGTAATGCTATGTGGAATACCATGTTGAAAAATAAGGCATTCTGTAAATCCACGGATGGTAGTTTTGGCAGAAGCATTGTGTACAGGGAAAGCAAACCCATAGCCAGAGTATGTGTCTATTCCAGTTAGAACAAATTGCTGCCCTTTCCATGAAGGAAGTGGTCCAATGTAATCAACTTGCCACCATGTAGCTGGCTGGGCATCTTGGAGAATGGTGCCTTATCGATGGCTGAGTGAGGGTCTCAGCTGCTGGCAGATTAGGCACTCAGCAGTGCCTGTAGCCAGGTCAGCAGTGGTGAATGGAAGTCTGTGTTGCTGAGCCCATGCAGAACCTCCATCCCTACCACCATGACTACTTTGTTCATGAGCCCATTGGGCAAAGACAGAAGTTTCTGGGGAAAGAGCCTGACTGGTATCTACAGAATTGATCACCTTATCCACTTGATTATTAAAACCTTCTTCTACTGAAGCAACCCTCTGGTGTGCATTCACATGGGATGCAAACACCTTCATGTTTTTAGCACACTCAGAAAGGTCTACCCACATACTTCTTCCCCAGACTTCTTTGTCACCAATTCTCCAATCATGAACTTAACCAAGTCCCGACCATTCAGCCACATCATTAGCAACATCCCATGAGTCATTATAAATAACACCTCTGGCCAATTTCCCTTCCAAGCAAAATGAACAACCAGGTACATTGCTTGAAGTTCTGCCCACTGGGAGGATTTCCCCTCACCACTCTCTTTCAGGGACATCCCAGAAAGGGGTTGTAGTGCTGCAGCTGTCCATTTTTGGTGGTACTTACATATCATGCAGAATTATCTGTAAAAAATCTCTTCCTCAGTCAATTCACTGTAAGGAACTCCCCAAGAGGCCATAGCTCTGGTCTGGGAAAGAGAAGGTAATGTGGCAGGAGTGGAGACCATGAGCATTTGGGCCACTTCTTCATGGAACTTACTTGTGCCTTCAGGACCTGCTCTGGCTCTATCTCATTTATACCATTTCCATTTTACAATAGAGTGCTGCTGTGCAAGCCCAACTTTATGTCTTGGTGGGTTAGACAACACTCAGCTTATGATAAGCAACTCTGGTCTCATTGTAACTTGGTGGCCCATGGTTAAGTGTTCAGTCTCTACTGAGGCCCAGTAGCAGCCCAAAAGCTGTTTCTAAAAGGACAGTAGTTATCTGCAGCAGATGGCAAGGCTTTGCTCCAAAATCCCATGGGTCTGCATTGTGATTCTCCTATAGGGGCCTGCCAAAGGCTCCAGACAGAATCTCTATTTGTCACTCACATTACTGCTGGGTCAAATGGTCCAAGTGGCAGAGCAGCTTGTACAGCATCCTGGACCTGTCACAGACCCTCCTCTTTTTCAATTCCCCACTCAAAATTAGCAGCTTTTCTGGTCACTTGTTAAATGGATGGAGTAGCACAACCAAATGAGGAATATGTTGTCACCAAAATCCAAAGAGATCAACTAGGCGTTGTGCCTCTTTTTTCATCATAGAAGGGGCAAGATGCAGCAACTTATCCTTCACCTTAAAAGGGATGTCTTGACATGCCCCACACCACTGGACACCTAGAAATTTCACTGAGGTTGTAGGCCCCTGTATTTTTATCGGGTTTATCTCCCATCCTCTGACACACAAAGTCCTTACCAATAAATCTAGAGTACTTGCTACTTCTTGCTCACTAGGTCCAATCAACATGATATCATCAATATAATGGATCAGTGTTATGTCTTGTTGGAGGGAGAAATGATCAAGTTCCCTGCAGACGAGATTATGACATAGAGCTGGAGACTTGATATACCCCTGAGGTAGGACAGTGAAAGTTTATTGCTGACCCTGCCAGCTGAAAGCAAACTGTTTCAGGTGGTCCTTACTAATAGCTATTGAGAAAAAAGCATTTGCCAGATCGATAGCTGCATACCAGGTACCAGGTGATGTGCTGATTTGCTCAAACAATGATACCATATCCGGAACAGCAGCTCCAATTGGAGTTACCACCTGATTGAGCTTACGATAATCTATTGTCATCCTCTGAGACCCATCTGTTTTCTGCACAGGCCAAATAAGAGAGTAGAATGGGGATGTGGTGGGAATCACCACCCTTGCATCCTTCAAGTCCTTAAGAGTGACAGTAATCTCTGCAATCCATTCAGGAATCCAGTATTGCTTCTGAATTATTATTTTGCTATGTAGGGGCAGTTCTAGTGGCTTCCACTTGGTCTTTCCTACCATAATAGCTCTCACTCCATGAGTTAGAGAGCCAGTGTGGGGATTCTGCTAGTTGTTCAGTATGTCTATTCCAAATATGCATTCTGGAACTGGGGAAATAACTACAGAATGGGTCCAGGCCACTGGACCCACTGTGAGACAGATCTGAACTAAAACTCCATCAATCATCTGACCTCCATAAACCCCCACTCTGACTGCTGGACCAGAGCAATGTTTTGGGTCCCTTGGAATTAATGTCACCTCTGAACCAGTGTCTAATAATCCCGGAAGTACCTGATCATTTCCTTTTCCCCAACGCACATCTACCCTGGTAAAAGGCCATTGGTCTCCTTGGGAAAGGCTTGGAAGAAGATTAACAGTATAAATTTGTGGCAGTGTAAGAGGGTCCTCCCACAAAGGAACCTGGCCTTCCCCTCATTCAAGGGGCTCTGTGTCTTTAAACTGTCTCAAGTCTTGAAATTGATTAAGGGGTCATGACTGTATGTTTATGTAATTCAAGTTAGACTTCTGTTCACTTGACCTAGAACTCTTTTGTTTATACAGTTTTCAAACAAGAATTTAGTAGACTGCCCATCTATTGTACTTCTAGGTATCCCTTGATCTACTAGCCACTGCCACAAGTCTCTGCGAGGCAGATTATTTTCACTCATTTGAGTCTGCTGTGTATTATGATAGCCACGTCCATCCTGTCTTTGGTGATTAAGTGCTGCCACCTGGCTTCTGCCAACTCGGGATCTGGTCATCCACATTGTTTATGAATTCTAGCTCAGCGACAGCCATTCCCACAGTAAAATCTGACCTGCATAAATGTGTAACTACAGAGCTCTTCAGGGATGATGGTGCTAGTCTCACAAATTTATTTCTCAGAGTTCTGGTAAAAAGTGCAGCCTCCGGACATTCCTGGGGTGTAAGAGCAGGCTTTCCATGATAAATCCACTCTAACATTCCAATCTCTCTAAGCCTCTGGATCCCCAATTCTACATTATATCAGGGCAGTTCTAGCATTTCAACCTCTGGTAATGTCGGCCACCTTTTGATCCATATTTCAGCTAACCATCCAACCAAATTCTTAATGCTTTTTCTAACCCTCGAACTATAACATTGAATGCAGAAAGGTAAAAAATTAACATGAAATAAAAATAAAATAAAATTTTAAAAATTTAGAATGGACATAGCCCAAACACCTCTAAAGCGAGGAATGGAAAGATCAAAGGTGATGGTGTAGTTATACAGAGAAAATAGGATTTAACAAATGAATATGAATTTATGAATTCTGAATCACTAAATTGATATCTTTTTAGTCTCCAGTATTTTAGAGCAGCTAGAAGTAAAAACCTAAAATTGTGAAATTGTAACCTATGTCAAACTCTGAAATATGTTCTACAACTAATTGTGGTGCTGTGCTTTGAAATTTATAGTTTTTTTTGTATGTATGTTATTTTTCATTAAAAAAAGAAGGAAAAAAACTTGATTGTAATCATAAAAAAATGTTTAAGCCCTTTAGCTTCTTATATTCTGGAGCAGCTAGAAGTAAAAATATTAGAGGATCATATGGTAGTCCATGACAAACTCTGGGATCTGTCTTATAGCTCCCTGTTGAAGAGTGCTTTGAAAACTATTCCCTTTTTATTTCTTTGCTTTCTATATATGTTATACTTTACAATAAAAAAGTTAAAAAAGTCATAAGGAAAAAAAAGTAGAGGCATTCAACTTCTCAAGATTTATAAACCTGTGTTTGAATATCATAAGAGCATCAAAGTTATACTTGTTGGGACAGGGTAATATATCACAAATATCCACTTCTGGCTCTAAAGTCCTGAATATAATGATGTTTCAATTTCTGGAACCATTTTTAATTATTTTAAATACCTTTTCCAATTTTGTTATCTTTTATCAAGATCATTTTGGCTGTTCTGGGTCTATTGCATTTCCATATTAATTTTAGGGTCAGCTTTCCATTTCTGCAAAAAGGCTGTTTGAATTTTGATGAGATTGAGCTTTGAATCTGTAGATCAATCTGGGAAATATTGTCATCTTAATAATGTTAAGTCTTCTGATCCCTGCCCATGAACTTTGTGCTTTATTTACATCTTTACTTTATTTCAATAATTGTTTGTAGTTTTCCATCTCCAATTCTTACACTTCTTACAGTAAAATGTATTCCTAAGAATTTTATTATTATTTTTACAGTCCACAAGTATTTTATTTTTTACACCTCTTTTGCCATGAATTCATTGGGAGTAGGCTCCAGAAGGTCAGACTTCTTTCCATTGGTTCTCACAAAGAGTCTTCTATGGAGGGAGCAGGCTGGCACTTCAGTTGAACACTTCAGCTTCCTTTTTTTTCTGATCATTTTTTTACAAGCTTCAGGAAGCTCCCTTGGCTCTTAGACTGCTTAATACATATGCTTCATACCCACATTAATTCTCTTGGCAAGAATCTTACCCTTCACTTGTTTGTTTACAATACTACCAACAGCATGCTGCATAACATTATAGGCCCTTCCAGTTTTGTCAAGGGAACATGTGTGGGGCATTCCCTTTTGTATAGTACCATTCCCTTGATGTCTACAATATTGCCTTGTAGGTTCGCGTGTATGTGGCCAGAGGAACAACTCCATGTTTTCTGAAAGGCCTAGAAAACATACAGCAAGTGCCTTTCCTCTTTCCCTTTGTGTTCATCATTTTGGAGAATTATTGCAAGATGGTGGTTCTGGCCAAAAGGAAGTATTTTATTAATTTTGATGTTATTTCAAGTGGAATTGTTTTCTTAATTTCATTTTAGATTGCTCATTGCTAGTGTCTAAAGGTTCGATTGGTATTTACATATTGATCTTGTATCCTACATTCTTTCTGAATAGTGTATGAGCTATAATAGCTTTTTAGTGTATTACAAAGGACTCTCTAAACATAATATCATGCCTCTGTAAATAGAAGGACTTTTCTTCTACTTTTCTTATCTGGATGTGTTTTATTTATTTTTCTTGACTAATTGCCTGGCTAATACACATCTCCAGTAAAATGTCAGTTAGAAATGTTGATTTCGTACATCCTGTCTTATTCATAATCTTAAAGATATGAACATCCTTGTTTTATTCATAATCTTAAGGATAAAGCATCCAGTCTCACCATCTAGTGTGAGCTAGCTGTAGGTTTTTTCATAGGGGCCCTTTATATCATATTGAGGATGTCCCTCCCATGTCCTGTTTTTTGGTTGATTTTGTACTGAATGGTTATTGGTTAGATTTCAGTAAATGTGTTTTCTGTATCTATTGTGATGGGATGTGGTTTTTATCCTCTATTCAATTATAATGGTGTGTTACAGTAATTATTTTCAGATGCTAAATAAATTTTTCATACTTAAATCCCACTTGGTAATACCTTTATAAATGTTATATAATTTGTAGACATGCAGTTGTTCAGAATATTCCCTTTAATTTCTTTGATATTGGTAGGATGTCTACTCTTTCAGTCAACTTTAGTAATTGAGTTGTCTTTTCTTATCTTGGTCAGTCTAAAGACCTGCCCACTTGTTGATACTTTTAAATAACCAACTTGTGTCTTCCTTACTGCTCTCTAAATTTTGCCATTATATTATTTATTTTAATACCACTCCAAACCTTATTATTTAATTATTTCTCTGTTCTTATGATTAGTTAGCTCTTCTAAAGATGAAAGTTAGGGTATTGATGTGAAATATTTTATGTTTACAATATAAATATGTAAAGATATATACTTCTTGAAAGTAATGCTGTAGCTATATCTCAAAATTTCTGAAGTTTTTTGCTCCTATTTTCATCAATCTCAAAGTATTTACTACTATTCCTTGTAATTTTTCCATTGACCTATTGGTTATTTAAGAGTTTTTTATTTAGTTTCTAAATGTTTGTGAATTTTCCCGATTTCCTTATTAATGACTTCAAATTTAATTCCATGGCTCTCAGAAATGATGTTTTATTATATATTGTACTTGTCCTTTGAACATGTATTGAGGTGTATTTTTATGGCTTATCCTGTGAGCTATCCACAATAATGTTCCATGTGTGCTTGAGGAAAATGTACACATTGTTAAGTTCTTTATATGTATTTGTTAGGTCAACAAGTTAATAAGGCTTTTAAAGTCTTCTACATACTTTAAAAATTTTCTGCCAAGTTTGTCTACTCATTTTTAAGATTGAGATACTAAAGTCTCTAACAATTATTGAACAGTTTATTCCTACTTTGATTTCTGTTAGTCTTTCCTTCCGCATTTTGGGAATTTGCTGCTGGGAACATAGATATTTATATTATATTCTGCTGAGTGACCAACACTTTTAATCTTATAGACTATCTTAGTTTGTCTTAAGTAACTCTTTAATTTTAACTTCTATTTTGACATTTATATAATCATTCCAGTTCTTTAGTTACTGCTTACATAGTATATCTTTTTCCATCATGTTACTTTCATTGCCTTTTTGTCATTGACTTTAAAGTGATTCTTTATAAGAAAACACAGAGATTAGTCTAGCTTTTAATGCAGTCTTACAATCTGTTCACATTTCATCTTACTATTCATTTGGTTGGTGCTTCCATTTTGCTTTCCGTTGTCTATGTGTCCCATGTCTTTTGTTTCTTTCCTCCTTTACTATTAGTTCTGTGAGCTAAGCAAATAATTTATTCCATAATATGTATTTATTTACTTTAACGATTGTTCACTATATATTTTTCAGGTATTTTATTTGTGGTTGTGCTGGGGCTTATCATACCCATCATAACATACCAGCAGTAAGACACAGAAATGTACTCTTGTGGAGTTCTAATTCTTTTTATCCATATTGTACAATACTTTTATACATATTACATGTACTTATGTTACAAACACAGCAATACTCTGTCATAATTATTGCTTGATATAGTTTTATGTCTTTTAAAGAAGCTGAAAGAAGAATTAAGAGCAATGTTTATTGCTTTAATTGTCTCCAAATAACCCTTATTCCCTTCCTAAGATTATGGGGTTGGCCATACACACAACATGTAACATTGGATATATAAGCTTGACAGCTGTTTATTAGGCACATAAACAGGAAAGGAGGAAACAACTTGCTGTCTAAGCCTTACAGATGTTATCCTCAGAAACCAGTGAACAAACAGGGGCTGAGGAAGACAAATTTATTGTACCAACAGGCTGAGGAGACCTCTGGCTCCCCAGGAGCTTGTGAGGCTTGTTTGAATTATTCCATGGGCTGATGTTTTAGTTTTCTAGCTACCAGATTGCAATATACCAGAAACAGAATGGCTTTTAAAAAGGGGAATTTAATAAGTTGCTAATTTACAGTTCTAAGGCTGAGAAAATGTCCCAATTAAAGCAAGTCTACAAAAATGTCCAAATGAAGGCACCAACAAGGGGTTACCTTCATTGAAGAAAGGCCAGTGAGGTTCAGGGTTCTCTCTCAACTGAAAAGGCACATGGCAAACATGGCCATGTCTGCTAGCTTTCTCTCCAGGCTTCTGGTTTCATGAAGCTTCCCTAGGGAGGTCTTCCTTCTTCACCTCCATAGGTCTCTGGTTGCATGGGCTCTGGCTCTGATCATTCTAAAAAGGGGCTCTCTCTTTCATCTTTTAAAGGATTTCTGCAATCAAGGCCTACCTGAAATGGGTGGCGTCACTAATCCAAAGTTAATACCCACAATTGGGTGAGTCACATCTTTGTGGACAAAATCTAATCAAGCTTCAAACCTATAGTACTGAATAAGAATTAAAGGAAACTGCTGCCTCCACAAGATTGGATTTAGGATTGAAGCATGGCTTTCCTAGGGCACATAAATCCTTTCAAACCAGCACATTCCACTCTCTGTTCATCCCATATACAAAATGCATTCATTCCATCACAATATCAGAAGGAGAACACCCTTGGGGAGCTTCATGAAGCAAGAGGCCTGGAGAGGAAGCTAGAAGCCAAATTTCAATAATAGAACAGAATTTTCAATAATGGACAGAACAGCCAGACAAAAGATCATTAATGTAATAGAAGATGTGAATAATACTATAAACAGCAGACATATATGGAACACACATCCCCAAAAAGCAGAATAAGCATTCTTTACAAATGCACATAGATACTCTTCAAAATGGATCTTATGTTAAGCCATAAAATAGGTATCAGTAAATTTAAAAAAATTGAAATTATACAATGTGTCTTCTCTGACACCAATTTAATGGAGATAGAAAACAATGAAGGAAAATTAGAAAATTCATTTCAAAAAAAACAATTTCTTATTGTCAGTCATATTTTTGGTCTATAAAATCCCAAGAATGTCAAAATAATGAAAACTGAATCAGTCTTGCTCAATCTCAACTGCAAACTTTTTGTTACTTAGGACAAAAACATGTCAGCAAAAATGCCACATACATTTTTAGTGAATAGGTGTACATGAATATAGAATCCATGAATAATGAATAATGAGTATGAATTGCATGTGGAAATTTAAAAATATACTCTTAACCAACTAGGGGTTCAAAGATATTAGGGGGGCACTGGAAAATACTTTGTATCAAGTGAAATCGATACACAACATATGAAAATTTATGTAAGGCAACAAACTCAGAAGGAAACTTAGGGCTGTAAAAACTACATTAAAAAAGAACAGTGTCATATCAGTATCAAAATTTACATCTTAAGGAATTGCAAAAGGAGAGCAAGTTGTTCCAAAGCTGGCAGGAAGAAGGAAGTAATAAAGATTAAAGTGAGGTAAACAAACTGGAGACAAGAAAAACTATAGAGCTAATCAGTTAAACAAAAAGTTAATTTATTGGAAATATAAACAAAATCAAATCACTTTTAGTAGACTATGAAAAAAAGGAGTCATATAAATAAAATCAGAAAAAAAAACTAAGGACATTATTACTGAACTTACTGAAATAGAAAGTGAATAATGGAAGAATATGAACAATTTTACAGAACAAATTAGATGACCTAAATGAAATGGAAATCATCTTAGAAACACACAACCATCAAAACTGATTAAAGAAATTGAAATTCTGAACAGATTTATAATATGAGATTTAATTAAAACATCCCAACAAAGGAAAGACCAAGTACAAAATAGCTTCACTGGAATATTCCACACAAAAAAAATCAGAAAATTAACTACAGTTTTAGAAAAGTAGAGGATGTGGTAACAATCCTGCAATGGTCAGGTTCATGTGTCAACTTGGCTATGTGATGCCTGTCTGCTGCTGTGAGGTAATTTTATGGACTTAAATCATGACCATGCTGGCTGCATTAAACTAAAGGCAGTATCTTCTGCAATAAGCGATGCTAAATCAAATCACTGGAAGGCTTTTATGGAAGATTCAGAAGACACAATCATGCTTCATGCTTCAACCTCTCCTGAGATGTTGTTGAGGACCTTCCCTGGAGCTGCCAGCTTGCAGCCTGTCCTGCAGATCTTGGACTCTTAACATTCCCACGGTTGCATGAGACATTTTTATAAATTTTTTATTTACAGATAGCTCCTACTGATTCTGTTTCTCCAGAGAATCCTAGCTAATACAAATTCTTAGCACCTTATATGAGTCAATATTACCCTGATACCAAAACCAGATAAAGATGTCATAAGAAAATTGCAGAACAATAACCATTATGAATAAAGATGTAAAAATTCTCATCCAAATATAGCAATCAGAAAAAGTAGCATAACAGAAAGATTATAGATCATAATCATATGGGATTTCTCCTAGGAATGCAAGGGTGCTTTGAGATATGTAATCAGTTGATACAATATGCCATATTAATAGAATGAAGCAAAACATCCACATAATCATCTCAATTGGTGCAGTAAAAGAATTTGACAAAAATCCAGCAGACTTTCATGATAAAATACTCAACAATTATGTGTATGAAGGAATTTCTTCAACCTGATAAAGGGAATTTATTAAAAATAAAATAAAACCATAGATACCATCATACAATAGTAAAAGAATAAAAGCATCCCCCTAACGTCAGAAACTGAACAAGCATGCCTTCTTTCATCATTTCTATGCAACAATGTGCTAGAAGTGACAGCCAGAGTAATTAGGTAAGAAAAATAAATAAGAGGAATCTAAATCAGAAAAGAAAAATCAAACTATATTTATTCTCAAATGACATGATATCATACCTAGAAAATCCTAAAGAAATTCACTAGAGCTAAAAACAAAACTCTTCAAAGTTGTAGGTCAGAAGAAAACATTTAAAAAATGTTGTATTTCTGTACAGTAGGAATGAACAATGCAATAATAAAATTTAGAAAATTGCATTTATATTTTCACCAAAAATTTTTAAAATACATAGGAAAAAATTTAACCAAGGAGCTTCTGAACGCTGAAAACTACAAAACATTGATGAAAGAAATTAAAGAACACTAAAAAATTAAAGACATTCCATTTTCATGTATTTGAAGATTTAATATTGTTAAATGGCAGTACTCCTCAAAATATCTACATACTTAATGCCATACTTAATAAAATATGAATGACCTGTTTTGCAGGAATGGAAAATTTGCTCCTAAAATTCATATGGAATCACAAAGTACCTTGAGTAGCTAAAACAATCTTGAAAAATGAAGAACAACATTGAAGGACTCACACATCCCAATTTCAAAACTGTCTACTAAAGCTAGAATAATCAAAACAATGTGGTACTGGCTTAAGGATAGACAAAAGGATCAATGGAATAGCATTGAGGGTACAGAAAGAAACCCACCTATCTATATATTGACTTCAAGAAGAGTGCTGATACAATTCAATGGGGGATAGAAAAGATTGTACAACAAATTGTGCTGGGATAACATAAAAAGAGAATGAAGTTGGACTCCTTCCTCACATCTCATAAAAAAAAAACAGTAACTGAAAATGGATCAAAAACTTGAATGTAAGCAATAAACTATAAAACTTTTAGAAAAAAATTAGGGGCAAATCTTTTTACATTGGACTTGGCAATTGATTGTTAGATATAGTACCAAAGGCATGAGTAACTAACCAACAAATAGATAAATTAGACTTCATGATAATTAAAAACATTTGTACATCAAATGACCCCACAAAAATAAAAGACAACATCAATATTTGGAGAAATGATTTGCCAATTACATACACACACACACACACACACACACACACACACACACACACACATATATATATATAAAGAATTCTTGCACTCAAAAAACAAGAGAAACAACCAAATTAAAAATGTGAACTTTTTGAGTAGGCATTTCTTCAAAAACTTATACAACCACACGGATGTGGCCTCACTCTCTAAGCCCAACTCTCCAAGCGCAA
Source organism: Myrmecophaga tridactyla (assembly GCA_004026745.1). Taxonomy (NCBI): domain Eukaryota; kingdom Metazoa; phylum Chordata; class Mammalia; order Pilosa; family Myrmecophagidae; genus Myrmecophaga; species Myrmecophaga tridactyla. Next base: position 24,522 of record PVIY010029168.1, read on the forward strand.
TCTTTGCCCTCCCCATTACATGGAACATGACATCCAGGCGTGAAAGTCCCCCTGGTGGTGTGGGAAATGACTCCTAGTGATAAGTCTGGCCTTGGCACCCTGGGGTAGAACAATTCCATCCTGACCAAAAGGGGGGAAAAGTGTAACTAACAAAGTATGAGTGACTGGGAGAGTTCAAATAGAGTCAAGAGGCTACTCTGGAGGTCACTCTTATGCAAGTTTCAGTTAGACATTGCTACCTACCATAACTTGCAAAACCCAACCAAAACCATTCCAGCCAATCCTAAAGAACACCTAGGGCAATATGTAAGATTCTACAAAGGTTCCATGCACTAGGATAACTTTCCAGAAACCTACAACCTACAACAAAGTTCTGAAACCTAGAGGACCCAGCCTCTCCAGAACATCAGATAGTTTTGACAGCCCCTTCCAACATGAAGAAGTTAGAATGGCCATAGCCCACATACCCCTAAAAAGAGGGATAGAAATATCAAAGGTGATGGTGGAGTTATAGGGAGAAGGTAGGGTTTAACAAATGACTATGATTGCTGAATCATTAAATTAATATTTCTTTTAGGCTCCAGTATCTTAGAGCAGCTAGAAGTAAATACCTAAAATTGTGGAATTGTAGCTCATACCAAACTCTGAAATTTGTTCTACAGCGAGTTGTTGTTCTGTGCTTTGAAATTTATTGCTTTTTTTTAATATATGTTGTTTTTCACAAAAAAGAAAAGAAAATTGATTGTGATGATAAAAATTTATTCCTTCTAGCCTCCTATGTTCTGGTACAGCTAGAAGGAAAAATCTGAGAGGATGTATGGTGGTCCATGACAAACACTGGGATCTCACCTGTAAGTACTTGTTGAAGAGTGCTTTGAAAACCATTGTGTTTTTCTTTCTTTGCACTGTATATATGTTATATAATTCAAAAAGTTTTAAAAAACAGTTATATGAGCACAGGAAAAACTGTGACACATCATGAGTCATTATAGAAATGTAAACAAAACCACAGTGAGAAACCACTACCACTAGCATGTCTATAATAAAATATATAGAAACCAAAAAGTGTTGGCAAGATGTGGAGAAATTTCTTGCTGTTGGGGGTGTAAAATGGTGCAGCCACGAAACAAAACAGTTGGTTGTTACTCAATAGTTAAACACGGAATTATTTCTGGGTCCATATTCAAAAGAAATGGGCAGCCCTTTTCACAATAGCCAAATGGTGGAAATAACCTACATGAACATCAATGGATGAATGAGCAAACAAAATGTGATTTATCTCTACAGTGGAATATTATTCAGCCATAAAAACAAATGAAGTGCTGGCATGTGCTACAAAATGTATGGATCTAGAAAACATTTTGCTAAGTAAAAGAAGCCAGACACACAATGTTGCATATTGTATGATTCAATTTATATGAAATATTCAGAATAGGTAAACCTGTGGATACAGAAAGCAGATTAGTGGTTGACAATGGCTGTGGCAAGGGGAAAATGTGGACGGCTTAATGTGGAATGATAGGGCATTTGTGGGGTGATGAAAATGTCTTGGAACTAGAAGTGATGATGGCTGCCCAATTTTGTGAATGTACAAAATGCCGCTGAATTGTACACTTAAAAATACTTAATTTTCTGTTGTGTGAACTTCACATCAAATAAAAAGGAAAGGAAAAGGGCGATCAGATAGGCTCAGAAGAGTTGGGCCTCCAGAGCAGCTTAACTCCAGGCTAGTAGATTTTACTCCAGTATTTCGAGCATTTTGATCCTCACCAGTTGATGTCATTAGTTATCAATTCAATTGTGTTTGTTTCCAACTCTAATAACCCAAGCATTAAAGTGTGAGTTTAATAAAATAATGCATAGGATATTGCACAAAACGTTGGACTATGAATGTGAGAAGAAATTCTTTCAATGAAATAAATTTGAATGTTGTGAAATATTTGCAAAACTGATTTGGAAACAAATAATTTATTGATGAATTAGCTAAGACGGGCAGAACCGCTATATATGTTTGAGGGAAAAATCTAAAATCTTGGGTGCATTTAATTTCACAAATATTTTATATTTTCATTTCATGTTAAAGATACTGTCACTTCAAATTATGGACAAAAACTTGTGAGTGTGGTTCAAGTAAGAAAGACTTGAATTAACACTGCTATCAGGCCAAAAGACAAAGAAAAGTCCTTAGTGCTACATCAGAAGGTTGGGGACATGAAGGTACATTTATTTATTTTAAGTAAAAATAAGATTTTAAAGAATGATAACATTTAAAAACTATTGCCCCATGTAAAAGAATTTTTGATTAATTGGTGAAAAACAATCCCCAGTTATTTTGGATAAGGGGGCTTTTACTTTACTACCCAAAACTTTTTCTCTACACCCACAATAGTCAGAAAGAAAATCATATTCCTAATAGCAACATAAATTTAAAATATAAAAAAAATGTAATATGTACTAAATAAGGCAAATTTAAATCAACTACTATAGCATGTTTTTTCTAGGTGGGAAACATAATATTTTAAGAGTAAGTTTCTTCAAAGAATGCCTACATTTGATGCAAATCTGATAAAAATCCCAAGAGGATTTATGTGTGTGTATGTGTATATACTTTTTTTTTTTTAATTTGCACATGGGCAGGAGGCACCAGGGATCGAACTCCAGACCTCCAGCACGCTAGGTCAAAGCTCTGCCTGCTGAGCCTCTGAAGATCATTTGAAAAACAACCAAGTGAGAATAAAAAGATGTCCGATAAAGAACAAGGGTGATGTTTGCACTAAAAATTAAAATATATAAATTGCAACATGATAAATATATAATTTATTATAATTATATCACAAATCAGAAATGAAGAGGGGAATAGAGACAGTGCAATAAAACAGAAACAGACCTAAGGAAATACAAAAATTTAATAAAGAGTGCTTTAGAATATGCTTTATATCATCAGATTCTTGGGTTCAAAGTAACACTGGATAATTTTACATAAAATCTCTACATCTCAATTTCCTTATCTTAAACATAGCAATAATTATAAATGTACTTAACTGAAAGGCTTTCTGTGGTGATATAGTGAAAATAAACAAAAGACATTTAAAACAGTTCCCAGCCCCTAAAAACATCTACTGAATATTAAGTTTTACTATTTCTTGCAATCAGCACAATGATATTGGGATAATAGGAAATATTTATATTGAAATTAATTTCCTAACTTATAATATCCTGAAATTTATTTTGGATGGACAAACATTTTTAAAAAGGCAAATCATAAAGAAATTGAAGAGTACATAGTTTGGGGGCAAAATGAAGACTAGAACTCAGCCAGATGAGTTATTAGAAGGTAAAGTCTACTCTCTACCTTTTGCTTCTTGGGTTTTGCTCTCTTGATCTATATCGATAACTTTGCAACTTAGTTAAGAAACTGCACAAACCTACACATGAATGACGGACCAAGAAGTTGAATGTCTGAAACAAATACCCAAACTCTGTCTGAAGCTCTGCTTCCAGGAGAGGAAGTCAATTGCCTATGAAGAATAAGAAGAACAACTTCAGAGAATCTCTCCTGCTCCCAAATGGTCTCCTCAAGAGGCACTGACCTCTGTGAAAGAAATTCTTGATTTCCTGTGATAATACACACAGGTTTTTTGGTTCTGCCATCTGGGTTTGAATCCGGGCTCTGTCACATGCCAGCCCCTGGCCTTGGGAAAATTGCTTAATTAGTAAACTTACAAACCTCAGTTTCTTTAGCTGACACCATACAGGGTTGTCATGAGTGTCAGTAAAAATATACCCAAAGTACCTGGTTTATAATGGTGGCTCATCTCTTTCTATTCTCTAATTTCTTGACTACTAAACCCTTCATCTCATTTGTAGGACATTTCACTTTCTGCTCAGCCACCTTTACTTTCTAATGATGATAATTGAGAGGAAAAGCAGTGCCACTATTGCCTCTATGGATGGAGTTTACTTCATCATCATATAGGTTCATTGGTACTTCCAAGAGGATTCTAATTTCATGTGAATTTCAGGACTAGAAAGCATTTAACATAAGTCGTCTTCTCCAACTACCTCCTTTTGCATGAGGAAAAATTTAGGTTCTGGGACAATAGAGCCTTCTCTGGTTTTGTGGAAAGATGGTAAATTTAGATATTCTAAGCAACAACACTTCTTCAGAAGCCCTGCATGTTTTAGTCAATCTTCAATGGATCTCTTCTTGTCTGCTCTTGAAACCAGTTTGGACTTGCATTGGCAGATGAAGTTGTCCCATTACTTTTTGTGACTCACATAGAAAACTCCCCACTGCCATTAATATGGGGCCCAGAAGGGATTGGGGTGAAGTAAATGACTTAGAGAACTGGGACTTTCTTTGTTGCAAGAGGGAGGGGGGTCACACCAGCTGTACCAGGGACACTTTCACTTCCTAATTCTTTCTGCACCTTCTATTTTATCTCTTTTTTTTCTTTGTTCCAAATTGCCCTTACAAAGTTCTGGAGAAAGTTCCTGATAAGAGTCAAGGCACCGTGGAAGTAAGAGAAAGCTGGGTCCTGGAGGAAAATATGAGAGCCATTTTCCTTTATTTTTTGGAGAGAGTAGAAATGTGAATTTGTTGCATAATTCCTGCAAAATCAAAGTGGTTTTAGGTAATATAGTAGAGCATAGGCTTTGGAAACTGATAGACCTGGCTCGACAATTATAAATTGTATATGGCTAATTGTATTAGATGAGTTAATTTCTTAGACCTTCAGTTTCCTCATATGTGAAATAAGCATAACCTACTTGTAGAATTGGTGTTAAAGTGAAATGGCATGTACAATGTATTTACACAATGCCTGGCACATAGGTTCAATAAATATTAGATTTAGAGTTCAATCCTGTCTGATTCCATAACCCATGGAATTTCTGTTTCATTTTACCTTGTTATGTATCTACCTTCACTTTTCTGTCCCAGCATTTCCAGTTCATGGTGAAAGAAAAATAAGGAATGGAATTGTGGAAGCATGGTTGAGTGGCCTGTGTAGTTAGTTTAACTGCCAGATGTGTCTGCCTTCTAGTTGGATGCACATTGTTTCTCCATGACTGCCAGGCCTGGGGAATAGGAAATGAGGACCTGGCATGACCAGTGAGAGACTCAGAAAGACATTTCTCCAGATCCAGGAGGCTTCTTCATACTTCAGGGGAAGTATGGTCCTTCAGAAGTGGACACTGTCATCCTTGTTGTCATAAGATTTGGGGCTTTACTAAACTTTCTTCAATGGATATATAAATAATGAGGGAAAAACTAATAAAATAATACCAGTTAGAGAAACTACTCAGTATAAGGGTGAATAATAACAACACCTAATATGTGCTGAGCATAAACGAAATGCCTGATAAAGGTCTGAGAGCTTTATAGACATTAAATCTCCTTTAGTCCTCACAAGCCACCCCATGAGACAATTAATAGTGACATACATGACAGATTAAAAGACCAAGGTCATGCAGCTTTATGTGACAAAGTTGAGCTTCAGTCTTAGGTTTGGCTGCTCCAAATCCCATGCTCCCAGGCTGTTCTGCCACCCTAAGGGGGGGATTAGGCAGTGACCCTGAATAGGATTGCACAAACACAAAAATCAATCTCGATGGAGCCACTATAGAGGACCCCACAAAGATCTGAAACTCAAACCTAGCTTTCAAAAGGACTGGCAGGTTCCACTTCTCCCATCTTGGAAGCCTACCCTGAGACCACCAAGCTGTGAGGCAGCCCCATCTTGCAACGTGGAAATGCCACGTGGGGGAGCACTGAGCCCCAGACCTGGAGTAAGGTGTCCTTGACCTTTCACGATAGCCCAGGATAGCTCAAGAATGATCCTATTTTGTTTATCTCTTGCTAAATCAGAATCCTCCCCAAAAGTTAGCATCTTAAAACTACAACAAGTTTGTCATTTTTTTGCATTGTACATGCTAGGAATTTGGGCACATCTTGGGCTGGGTAGTTCTTTGGCTCTGCTTGGTGTAGACTGGAGGCACTCACTCAGCTGCAAGCAGATGGTAACTGGGCTATCCTAAAAGGTCAAGGAGACCTTACTTGAAGTCTGGCGCTCAGTGCTCCTCCACGTGGCATTTCCACGTGGCAAGATGGGGCTGCCTCACAACATGGTGGTCTCAGGGTAGGCTTCCAAGATGGGAGAAGTGGAACCTGCCAGTCCTCTTGAAAGCTAGGTTTGAAACCAGCATACTGTCACATATTGTCAAATTCTGATATATTCTGCTGTTCAAATGAAGTCAAAAGTATAGTAGCCAGATAAAATCCATGGACATTTTTTTAGTAAAATTACATCCCAAATATTGCATGATACATACTTATACTAAAATATATTCATTATTTATCTGCACTTCAAGTTTAACTGGGCATCTTGTACTTTAATTTGCTAAATTTGGCTACTTTTGTCACAAGACTAGTCCAGATTCAAGAGGAGGGGAAATGGACTCCCAACCTTGATGGAAAGAGTGGTATTTGCATTCAGAGAAGGAAGGAATTAATGGAAGCCATCCTTGAGATTCTACATTAGGGGCCCATGAACCACTTCCTAAGTTAGTAGAGACAATAGGGTAGAGCGGTTTATCTTGGGGGTACTAGAGATTGAGTTTGAATCCTGGCTCTGTCACTTGTTAACTGTGCAATTACTTTACCCTTCTGTCCCTCAGTTCTCTCATATTAAACATGGAAACATGGATAGTTGGTGCGTTACGCTTCCAGGCTTCACATCCCTCAGAGGATCACACATTTGTTGGGACAACTCCTAAAGTGTCGTTATGTTGGCAGTGGGTCCAGTTTATCTTGGTTCTTTTCTCAATCTTGCCTTGGAAAATGCCAGCTCACTCATGTTTCACATGACGCATTTGAAAATAACCCCAAACAGACTACTAGTTCAGCTTTATTACTTTTCCCAAATCATGCTGGAACCTCATTATCTGACCTTAATGTAATTCAGAGGCTAAGACCCACAGAAGAAACATAAAAGAAAAATATGTACTTTTTTCCTGAAGCAAACATTGGGTTAAAGAAATGTGAGGCTGAGAAATTGGGGCTTTTGAAATTAAATGCTAGCAAGTTCCTTCTAACCTGTCTTTGTGATAAACTGAAGATAACTTCTAGCTCCTGGAAATATAGAAACAACTTGAGCAGGGATTTCTGCTTTGGAGAGAGAATGAGAAAGCAGCTTGATTGCATCTTTGAAAAAGATTCTTTTGCCATTTTCACATTTTTGAGTAGTTTTCTTCCCATCCCTGGGCCATCAGTGAATTGGTGTCACTGGTCTCTGATAAATGCTGAGTGTTTTTAGCTAATATGTGAGTTGGATTTAACCATTGGATGTGATGGTCACACTGAGTGAAAATCTTTGGTTGACAAAAAGAGACTGTGGGAGCTGGAGGTTGGGTTTCCCAAGCATATCCACTGGCAGGGGGATTTCTGTGCTAGGGCTGCAAGGGGAAGGATGCACATTTGGGTTGAACATATGAATGCGACTTGGGAAGTCATAAGGTGAAGATTCACTAAAGCCAATGATGTCAGAATGAGAGGCCCTTGAGAAACCTTGAAGGACTCCAGCCCATTCCATCAATTCTAGAATGCTTCTCTGGTCTTCTTTCTCGCTTTGGACTTCCTAGGAAACAATTCAAGAGCCCTCCAGTCTTGCTCATAACATTTGTTTGCTGGTACTTTACCTGTAAGTAGAGTTATTTGAATCATTTTTATAAAGAATTGCAATTTTGAGCTTAAAAGCAGAAAGGAGAAAAATAGTGAACTGTGCTGTCTAATAAACACCTG
>PVIY010029169.1:0-32321 GCA_004026745.1 Myrmecophaga tridactyla
ATTTATGAACTTTTTGGTAATTATTTCTTCAAATATTCATGATGTCCCTTTCTTTCTCTTCTCCCCTTCTGGGACTCCCATTGTGCATATGTTGCTATTCTTGGTGGTGTCCCATAGGTCTCTGAAGCTTTGTTTATTTTTCTTCATTCTTTTTTCTTCAGACTGTATATCTCACTTAACCTATCTTCAAGTTCACTAATTCTTTCTTCTGCCTGCTTGAATATGCTGTTGAGCCTTTCTTTTCTAGGGAGTTTAAAATTTCAGTTATTGTATCTTTCAACTCCAGAATTTCTATTTTTTTTGTATAATTTCTATCTCTTTCTTGGTATTCTCTATGTGGTAATTTTTCACACTTTCTTTTTGCTCTTTAGAGCTGTCTTCTTTGAAATAATTTAAAACTTATTTAAAGTTGTCTTGAGCCTATTTAAAATAGCCAATTTAAGTTTTTGTCTAGAAAGCTTAATGTCTGGGCCTCCTCAGGGACAGTTTGTATTGATTGCGTCATTTCATGTTTGGAACAAAATTTCATGTTTCTTTGTATGGCATAATTTTTTTTTGTTGGAAATAGAATGTTTTGAATATTATAATGTGGCAATTCTGGAAATCAGGGTCTGTCCTCTTCCTACCATATTTGGTTGCATATTTAGTTGTTTTTTCATTTGTTTAGTGTCTTTTCTGAGCTAATTTTGTAATGTCTGTATTCTTTATTGTGTGTGGCCATTGAAGTCTTGTTCCATTAGCTTAGATTGAACTGAGCTTTCCTAAAATACTTGGAACTAAAAAATATCCCAGTATTTGCTAAGGGACCTTGTGTATATTTTGCGTACACTTTAAACATTCATCCAGATAGTTTACAACTCTGCCTTGTCTTTGCTTCCTGCTTCTGTAGAGTGTCAAAGTTGCCAGGGCTTTCCTGAGCACATTCATGGCACTAGGTATGTGTATGGTCTTCTAGAGTCCCAGGAATATATTAGAGATTTTAATGTTTTTATGGCTCCAAGCTTTTTTGGTTAGTGTATTTTTTTTTTTTTTTTGCCACAACTGTTGTCTTTTGCCTCAGGCATAAGGAATGAAACATTTGTCTGTACATGCTTTTGTACCTTACCATGTAAGGTAGCAGTTTTATTTCTGGGCTAGTTCTAAGTCAGCAAGATAAAACAGACTTTTGAGCCAGTCTTCCAGTGGACCACCAAACAGGTTAAAACAACTAATTATAATTATTTGTGAATGAAGTCCATTCTGCAACCTCCTTTATAGGGAATGCATGCTGTTATTTTTAAGCCTATCACTGAGCTGGGGAGTAGGGGACACGTCTGGGGTAAGTTAAAGTGCCAGAAGGTTTGCTGTTTATACTAAAAATCAGGATTTTTTCTTGAATGAATTTCATTGGATTGCTGTAGGTATTTTGATAGTTTCCAGAGTTCTTAAAAAGTGGATTTAAAATTTTTTTGCCATTGTCCCAATTGCTTTTATGGAGGGGCAGAATATTGTAAATTTCTTATGCTGCTATTTTTGCTAATATCATTTTGAAACTATTTTATTTAGGTTTTCAGTTACATGTGGCTGAACCTAACGCTCACTGTTATCATGAGGATTCATACTCACTTCCTTCCTTATTTAAGTCAGCTGGGCCTATAGTGCAGAATCAACATGCTATATCCACTCTTGTACATGGAGAGATGATTTGTTTGTGTGTTGGATATTTTCTCTGAAGAGCAAAGCCTTCCTTTTCTCTCTACTTCACTCCAATTAGCATAATCTGCCTAAGCAGAAATTTGGATGGTTTTGAATTTCCCACAATTGGAAAGAGTATGATCAAAGACTAATATGATAATAACAGCTACGATGGGTTCTAAGTTTACTAGCTGAGGAATATGATGCCTTGTTTAAAATAATTAAATTTGGACATGTTTATGAGGATATGGAGAAAAGACAAATATAGAGAAGCTAAATAATTAGGGACTCTAAGAGAAAGGACAAAGGAAAGGCCAGTGTTCATACAGACGTCTGGAGTCTTGAATGCCTCCTTCCCACCATCTTCCATGATGTTCCTTTTATGAGCTTGCCTATTCCATATCTTCATTCTTACTATCTTCCTCCACCCCTTTAGTCCTTACCATCTTCAATCTGTCTTCATACTAGAGCAAGAGGGGCCTTCAAAATGTGCAATTTTCATTGTCATTCTTCCTTTTAGATGACTCAAGTCTGCTGTATTTTGGTCATTAGGACTTGTCTTTTCAAGAGCCATGGTCCCTAGGTTCTGGAATAATGTAATTTAATTGATTAGGACAGAGTCTACTTGATTGTTATACTCTTAGGAGAGTGTTGATACTTAGAAGGCACCATGTCTTTGGAGATAAGCCATGCTGCATCAAACCTGAACCACAGAGTCAGGATGCGCTAGATCATGCTGGGTTAATAAGTAATCCTGAAGTCTGGGTGGCTAGACATACAAACAATATATATACTTTGCTTATGCTAAATGGGTAATACAGGTTTCCAAGAGGCTTTTCTCCACAGAGTCACTCAGGGAACCAGACTCTCTACCATCTTGTGGTGGTACCACCTGGGTCCCATGGTCTTCTCAATCATTGAGATAGAAGAGAGCACTGGAGGGTCTCTGTCTTAGGAGTTAGTCTGCTTCCCCAATCAGAGTATAAGTTCTCTGAGGGCAGGGACTGTGTCTTACTTATATAATATAACTCAGTTATTCAGGGACATTCAGGGCACAGTCATTCAGGAGCTGTGTGTTATATTCACTCAGTTTGAGACCTGCTCTGGATATGTGATTTTTCAGTGTCAAGACTCATGACTCAGTTCTTTTCAAAAAGAAAGACTGGTCCATTTTACCCCTCTCAGTGCCAGAAGACTAAAATCAGGGAGCAGGGATGTGAGAAAGACAGCACTGATTTCCAGAGCCTGGTACTAGGTTTGTCTCATCCTACCCCCAGGCTGGCTGCCTTTTGGGAGAAGACACAGGAGATGAGAAAGGTGGCTGGGTCTTTCCCACTTGGGAACCGTCCCTGATTTTGACATCCAACCCTATGTGCCCTGACCTCCTAGTACAGAGTATCGTCACCTTTCAGCCCAATTGATGCTGAAAAATCTGACAAATCCATGGAAATTTATGAGGAAGAGAATGGGGAGAGGAAAGAAAGGGAATCTTGGATGTTTTTCACTCAAGGCAACATATTAATTCATTCATTCATTAAAAAAAACTTTTCTTGATCATCTCCCATAGAGCAAATATTCCTTACTGTTGCCATATCGGGATTGGAGGTGAATAGTAAATATTTAATGATATAGAAGGTGACTAGAGGTGAATAGTAAATATTTAATGATATAAAAGGTTACAGTCTTTATTTTCCTAATAAAATCACATGTTTTATAAATTAAATCTTCTTGGATTCCATTCATTAAAGTTCACAGGCAACAACAATGACTACGATAATGATGATAGTAGTGGGTTTTGGTTATCCCACATTTTCCATGAACCAGTCACTGTACTAAATGCAGTGCACTACTTGGCGCTCAACACAAACTAGATGAAACAAATGCTAGCATTCTCCATTTTGCAGATATGCTGGCTGGAGTTCAGACAGGTAAAGTGGTTTGCCTGAAGACACAGCAAGTGACAGCAGAGCCAGATTATTCTTAAGTTTTACCTGGACCCACAGCCCCAGTTCCTGCTCCTGCCTCCTTGAGTAAAGCTTCATTTTGAGGAAAAGGAAAGATTTAAGTCTACCTAAAAGAGGGTTGACATTTCAGGTTTCAACCAAAATAATGTAATCATCATCATCACATGAATTTTACTGCTAATAAAGGACATATGTACCATGACCTAGATGCTGTTTTAAGTACTTTACATGTTTTCATTCATTGGAGCCTCATAACAACACTGTGGGGCAGGTACTATTATTGTCCCTGCTCTTCAGATGAGGCCAGTGAGACCTCAGGTTAAGTAACTTATGGTTATATATCTAGTTGGTGGAGCCAGAGTTTGAATCATCCAGGTGTTAGGATAACAATAATATTGGTAGAACAATAATTATAATAATTATGTGTATAATAAAAATTAAAAATCTATGATTAATAATCATATACATACATCAAAGCACTGAGGATGCAGGATAATGGGGCATATTTCATGTCTGGCTTCCAGAATTCACCCCTCTATCTGTCGTATGTTTCACGTGACTATCACATGACTATACACACAAATGGGAGCTCCATGAGCAGGGATCTTTGCTGTTTCTGAACTCTAAGAACAGTGCTTGGCACATGGAGTTATTCGATGGCCCAGTACCTCTTCCCTAGTTCTTTTGTGTGTGTATTTCATAGCAGTTGCATAGTGATGTGGGAAATAGCAAGCAGCAGGGAGGTACAACTGGATTTAAGCTCTGCCCTGACCTTACCTTACTAGTTGGATGGCCTTCGTCAATTACTTCAGTCCCTATAAGCCTCAGTCATCTCATCTGTAGGGTGGATTTGTCATTGTGCTGCCTCCCTCTCTGGGATGTCATGAGGATTTAGTGCCAGGAGGCTATGAGATAGCTGTGCAAATCTATGGTCCATTATTTGATAACAAGCATTGGCTCCTTTGGCTATCTTAGTTGTAAGAACAGAACTCTGCACACATTACTGCAGTTATGAGGTTTTACTGTGAAGATACAAGTGGCAAAAAGAGAGACGAGACTCAGATTCCCAGAAGCAGTTAAAGCATCGGACTGAAGTAGTCTCAGGGACTGGAAACGTCCAAGGCCTTTCTAGTGAAAGGACTATTTTGGCCCCTCCATAGTCAGAGTTTACAGAAATATTGTCTTAAGGCGATGCAGCATCTGCTTTTACTATATCTGCTTTTACTGATACCTTTCCTCCTTAACCCTCTCTCTGTATCTTCCTCATCTTGATGGTTTCTGCTTTTACATAACTTTAGCTCACTTATAGATAGTGCTTCTTCCAGGCGTCACTCCTGTGTGTGCCCTTGCATGTACTTTGTCCACTGGATGATACATTCTTTCTTCATGGATCCCAGATCAAACTCCTGAGAGAGAGAACCTGAAAGCCTCCACTGACCTTATTTTCTCTCTATTTTTTTAGCAGAGCTTTTCCCACCTCATGGACTGATGACCAGATGATGTGCATGATGATTGGGTCAACCTTGGCCCAATCACCTGTGGACAGGAGATGAGGCTGTGGCTTCTTCATATTCTCTCTAGGGTCACTGGGAAAAGCCAGCTGCCAGGTGTGAGGACACTCAGGCATCCCTGTGGAGAGGTCCATGTGACAAGGAACTGAGGCCACTTGCCCACAGCCAGCACCAACTTTTCAGCCATGTAACTGAACCATTAGTTAAGCCTTCAGTTGATTTAATCTGAGTCAACGTTTCACTTGCAACCACGAGAGACTCTGAGCCAGAGTTGTCCAATTAAGCGGCTCCTGACTTACTGACCCACAGAAACTATGGGAGATAATAAAAGCGTATTGTTGTTTTAGATGAACAAATTTGCGGTTTTCGTTATTCAGCAATAGGTAACTCATACTGGGTGAGTCTCGAGGAAAATAGGCATACTCTTGTACTGTGCCAAGTGAAGTTGTTACAAGGTCTCCATACAGGGAAGATTACACTACTAGATACAGGAAGGGGTGCTGTTTTTTTATGAAAAAAGAGGTTCAGAAAAGACCCAGAGGTTTAGGGTTTTCAGCTTCATCCAAGTCACTCAGATATCCCCATTTCACTTCCAGGGTCCCACTTCTTCCCAATCAATGCCTTAATTTTTACAGATGAGGCTTGTTGAGTCTGAGAATTTAAACTCAGTTGTAATTCTGCAACTTCCACAATTAAATTTTGTTCTTAGTTTTTGCTGAGATGGGACCTGCAGCTACAAGAAATAAAAGATTCTTCTAGGGACACCATAAAAATCTCTTGGGTTCTCTGACCATGACTTAAGCTGAGTGTTTAAAGCCTTGAGTTTGTCAGTTTATTTAATTGACTCTTCAGTGCAGTTAGAAGGAATCAGCCCACTCCATAGTCCTTGGAGTCATTGTCACTTCTTTAATGTTCAAGGGCAGTAGCCACTTGGCTCCCAAGACAATTGCTTTAGTAGATGCTCCAATGCAATTAATTACAAGTGATAATTTGATTAATCACGATGCCACTATCCTCTATGGGTTATTACTAACATTCCATCTCTCAGGGATTTCAGCACTACATACAAGGCCAAAGACATGACAAAACAAATCCCAGATTCCAACATTTGAGGATCTATTTCCTTGGGTCCCACTGTTTTTAATAACAGTTTTATTCACACACCATACAATCATCCTAACTGTACAATCAATGGCATCCTTAGTGTACAATCACATAGTCATACATTCACCATCACGCTTGATATGAGAACATTCCCTGGGATCACTCTTGGTAATGAATATTAGATCAGTCAGAGTTAAGTCAGGGAAATAAAAATTGCATTAGTTTTCCCTATATTAAATTATCCCATTTAAAAAGGACATGAGTCAAAATGGGAACACTAAAGTATCAAAGATAGCAGCTGCAGAAAGCATCTATCATTCTTAAAGCTTGAGAAGCAAAGTTGAGAAGATGCAATTACTGGAATCTGAATGTTTGGAGGAGGGCCCCATGGAACCGGGACTCAAAATTCTGAGAAGGTTGTGCTGCCAGCTGGTGCTGTAATGTGTGTGTGTGTATGTTGGATCGAGTTTACTTCTGGGTATGAGGGAAGAAGCAAGAAAAGGGGACTAATTATTGCTGCTGGGGTGAAGAGCCATTGCTGGGGTGATGCCAACAGGAAAGAGCATGTCCTTTTGCCATCCTCCACTTTTCAGCCTCCATCTTTTCTAGTGCCCACTATTAGCAGCACAGCATAGGACATCAGGTGGCAAAGGAGACTTTAGCTTGCAGAGTCCCAGCTCTGTGTCACTGAGGAGTGTAAGAAGGGTGGGTCTATTGCCAAGGAATTATAGCTTAACAACCTATACACTGGGCCCTAGAGGCAATGGGGTCATAAGCTCTGACTGGGATGCTGAAGCACGTAGGATAGCCCCAACATGAAGGAATTATATTTAAGACTAGGGCTCTGCCTGAAACCCAAGCGTATAGTATAAGAATCACTCTAGACTATTTTATTTCTCTACTCTCCCTTCCAATGGACTTCTCTACCCACCTCCTGCTCCCGTCGCTGGCTCAGCCCAGATTGAGAGCTCTGCTAAGGGGTGCCCTCTCCGTTCACGGTTCCTCTGCACACAAATTCTGCATCACCTGGGACAACTGCACACTCAAGCTAGAGCCCTGAAAAGAGCCCTGCCCAAGAATGTCTTTGTGCCTTTATGCAGCACCAGCAGACTCCCATTCTATTTTTCAGTCTTCAAACTTTCTTTTATTATTAGCACAATCTTCTGGAAGGAGAGAAAGGGGCAGAGGAACTAATTAGTGAACCTGAGTGACTTTGCCCCATGCCTCCAACCTTTCCCAAACATCTGCCCCACCTTCTATTAGAAGCCAGAGCCTGCTGTTTGTAGACTTTATCTTTTGAGAAACGATCAAAAAACATTTGAAAATAACCGTGATTGTCTTAAAATGGAAGAAAAAAGCACATTTTCCAATTACAGCCTGGGTGGTTGCTCTGTCTTGTTTAATTAATGGAGTGTGCATCTGTTTGCTGAGGCCTTTTTTGAATGTGTTTTCTGGAGTTCCTTAATTAGTTACAAAAAGCTGCAGGTGTACTGGCAGGGGAGAACGGTAGAGCTGGGATGTCTTCCAGAAGAGAGACTCTTTTTTAATGTAAATATTTAGCCGTATGATGATGAGGTTCATTTTAAAGTTCTCTTCCCTATTTGGTCTGCGTGCAGTGGTGTTGAAAGATATATTCGGGCTCCATTTGGATTGTTGACAAAATAAATTGAAATGGAAGAGACCAATTTTCATTATGACAGACACTTATATGCAGTTAGAACATTACCAGAATGACAAGTTATTCTCATGTTGTCACTGTGAGATTGCCGCCAGGTTTTTCAGGCAAAAATGCTTGCAGGGGGAGATGAGAAGTCACATACTAATTCTATGGATTGAATTGCAATGTTATACACGTTACATAGAGGGACCCATGGGGAGAGTAAGGTGGGCTTTCATCTTTTGGTAAGTGAGGATTATCTGGGAAACATGGATGTATTGGAAAGGTTTACCCTCCTGTGAACATGGCTCTCTGCCTGCTATTGTTTATGAAAAAACTGGAAATAAACAAGATTTAATGTTAGAGCTTGAAAGGTGTTTGTTCAAGATTGAGTTCAAGAGTGCAATGAGAGGGTGTGTAGGTTTTGGAGGGTAGGAGAAATAATATACTTTGAGCAACAAAAGCAGGGGCCTACAAATTTGGCCCTCTGCCTGTTTTTGTTTTACCGACACATCCACTCCCATTGGTTTGCATCTTTGGCTCCTTTTGCTACAACAGTAAAGTTGAGTACTTGTCATTGTACAGTCTGTGCAGCCTAAAATATTTACCATCTGGCTCTTTACATAAAAATGACCCCTGAACTGCAGGCACACTGTGGGCTATGAGATGAAGCTCAGGGAAAGGGGCTGTGGCCTTCTCTGGTCTCTCTAGGCCTCTCTTTCCAGATCTGTAAGTTGCACCTAAAACTCCCCACCCTTTGTGCTTTAGAACACTGCGTAAGACATATCATTTGGAAATTTTCCCACAATTTTTTGTATTTTGTCAATAAGAAACATGTACCCAGTCGTTGAGCAAATGGAAGATATGTTTCCGTTCTTTCCTTGATGTTTTCTGTCCTTTGAACCAACATTAAGGTAAGCGAGCTGCTGAAACATTACTTGAATTAAGCACTTCTCTCTTCCATGAAAGCACCACTCCTCTAGTCTTTTTTTAAATTTTGCATGGGCAGGCACTGGGAATCGAACCCAGGTCTCCCGCATGGCAGGTGAGAACTCTGCCTCCTGAGCCTCCGTGGTCTGCTCCTCTCCCCCCGCCCCGGTCTTTTTTAACATTTACAAGGCAAAGACTCTTTTTTAAATTCAAGAATAAAGGATGCACATTTATGAATTTTCCAGTGGCAGTTCACTGCTGCCTGCCTCCCATACACCTCTGGCTTCTATCGTCAGGCTCCTCATTGCTTTACTTCAACAACCGTGAGAGGGACCATCTCCATCCTGTAAATCTTAATTATGTATTTTTTTTTTGTTCAAAATATCTCACAATATTGTTCTTTTTTAAACATTTTTTATTGTGAAATATAACATATATACAAAATTCAATAAATTTCAAAGTACATTTCTGCAAATAGTTATAGAACAGATTTTAAAGTTTGGTAAGGGTTAGAGTTTCACAATTTCAGGTTTTTCCTTCTAGCTGCTCTGAGACACTGGAGACTAAAAAGAAATATCACTATAATGATTCAGTAGTCATACTCATTTGTTAAATCCTAAATTCTCTGTTATAACTCCCCCTTCTCCTTTTATCCTTCTCTCAATCTTTAGGGATATTTGGGTTATTCCCATTCTAACTTTTTTCATGCTGAAAAGGGGTGTTGACAATATGGAATGGGGGATGGAACTAATTGATGTCTTGGAGAGATTAGTACCTCTGGGCTTCAGGACTTATCTGTCCTAGGAACCATCTGAAGGTTTTAGGTTTCTGAAAAGTAAACTTAATGTGTGCTACTTTTGCAGGATCTCAGAAAGAGCCCTGAGAGTTCTTTAGGATTAACAGGAATGATGTTGGTTGGGGTTAGATAAACTGTAGCAAATAGCAATATCTAGCTGAAGCTTGCATAAGAGTAGACTCCAGAAGAGCTTCTTGACGCTATTTGAACTCTCTTAGCCACTAATACCTTATTTTATTACATTGCTTTTCCCTCTTTTGGTCAGGAAAGCATCCTTGATCCCATGGTACCAAGGTCAGGCTCATCGGAAGGAGTCATGTCCCACGTTGCCAAGGAGACTCCTACCCCTAGACAGCACTTCCCAGGTAGGGAAGAAGGTGATGATTTTACTTGTAGAGTTGGGCTTAGAGAGAGAGGCCATATCGGAACAAGAAAAGAGATTCTCTGGAAGTAACTCTTAGGCATAATTGTAGATAGGCTTGGCTTCTGTGCTATAGAAACAAGTTTCATAAGAGTAAGTCTCAAGATCTAGGGCTTGGCCTATTGACTTGGGAGTCCATAGTGTTTGAGAGAGTGTGCTGGTTTGAAAGGATGTATGCCCCCTAGAAAAGCCATGTTTTAATCAAAATCCCATTTCATAAAGGTAGAATAATCCCTATTCAATACTGTATGTTTGAAACTGTAATCAGATCATCTCCCTGGAGATGTGATTTAATCAAGAGTGGTTGTTAAGTTGGATTAGGTGACTACATGTCTCCACCCATTTGGGTGGGTCTTAATATGTTTCTGAAGTCCTATAAAAGAGGAATTTTCGAGAATGATGGAGATTCAGAGAGAGCAGAGAATGCTGCAGCACCATGAAGTAGAGAGTCCACCAACCAGTGACCTCTGAAGATGAAGAAGGAAAACCCCTCCCGGGGAGCTTCATGAAATGGGAAGCCAAGAGAGAAAGTTAGTAGATGATGCTGTGTTCGCCATGTGCCCTTCCACCTGAGAGAGAAACTCTGACTGTGTTTGCCATGTGCCTTCTCACTTGAGAAAGAAACCCTGAACTTCGTCAGCCTTCTTGAACCAAGGTATCTTTCCCTGGATGCCTTAGATTGGACATTTCTATAGAATGGTTTTAATTGGGACATTTTCTCGGCCTTGGAACTGTAAACTAGCATCTGATTAAATTACCCCTTTCTAAAAGCCATTCTGTTCCTGGTATATTGCATTCCAGCAGCTAGCAAACTAGGACAGAGAGTATCAGGGATTTCCCCACAATATTGTTGTTAAGATTTCAAAAATCAGTGTTTTGCTACTGGGCCAGGATTAAAGTTTGAAGGCAAAATAGATTTCTAGCTAAGTGTCCTGTGAGCATTTAGACACAGCTTGGTGAGCTGAATTAATGCATCTCTTTTATTTAACTACAGCCACATTATGGTGCTCACGTAAATAATGCAATTAGGAAGCCAAGATAGAGAGGCTTATAGAAGCTGCTAACTAGTAAGATGATCTTGAACAACTCAGGTGCCTTGTCTGGGTTTCATCTGCCAAGTGAAGGGTTTGGGATAGATTGTTTCTAACATCCCTTTTGCTTGAAAAAAATTCAGCATGGAGACCAATTCCCATCATCTGGGTAGTGGAGTAATAGTCACATTCAACATGTTGTTTTCCTTCTAAATCCACATACCCTATTAAATCTCGGCCTTGTTGGGGGTCCTTAGGTGTCAAAGCAAGGTGGGATGAGCTGATAATAATGGGCGTGTAGTCAGGACTCTGGTGGGCAAATGACAGGTGTATAAACACAGAAACTGACTCTTGCATGTTTAAGCAGAAAGGTGATGCACTAGAAAGATAACAGGGAGCCCTCCACGATGGACACAAAGGCTGGAGAATAGGGACCAAGGGGGGCTGTATAGTTGAGGATACAGCTATGACACTGGGATAGACTGCTTAGATGGCAGTTGCTGATGCCTCCACCTGAGCCCCAGCTCAGGATACAGCTATTCATATGTATGAATTAGGAAAAGGTGACTTCCAGGTATGGCAGCTTGGCAAACAGAGTGTGGTGAACAGAGGGGGGTTTAGCTCATCCCCACCTCTTTCCCCAGGCATCCTAGAGTAGTGGTAAGGGGCAGTCCTGCCCGACTCAACCCTGCTGGACTCTCTATGCCACAGCTGCTGCCTTTGATATTCTCCACTGGTTACCTTGTCCAGATTTAGAGTTCTGGACAAGAACACAGATTTGGTTTGCTTTGTTGCTAGATCAGATCAGGGAGTTGGGAATGGGAAATAGTATCACTTTTGGCTACCTAATGGGACTTTGTGTTCTACCTTCCTGTAGTTTGGGTTCTCATCAAATTGGAGGGATATTTGGATGATGGGGTAGCTAAACAAAAGACAGAACAACCACAAACTGTGCCAAATACAGACACGCAGGCTGGGTAGTGCAGAGCTCTAGGAGGCCCCAGTCTCATGGTGGTCTAAGCTAAGGGCACCCACTGGAGTTTCACAGTGCACAGTGCTCTGACCAGGCAGTAATCAAAATCCATTCATGCATTTATTTCCACTTCTCAGCCTTCTGTGAATTCTGACCTAGCAGCCCCCAGTTCTCTTTGTTGGTAGAGAGCATCACATCAAACTGAGAATTATCTGAACATTCTGAATACATCAAGGAGCAGGGATTTAATTGCTGGCTCCTTGATGTGACTTGTGCTGAAAGTACGCCAATTTTCATTCAAACGTTATCACAAAATACAAAATGACAAATCTATCACTTGCCTATTTTCAGAGAGTTTGCTTCACTTAGGTGATCTCTTTCTCTTTTATACCTTTACAAGATTCAGTTTCCCCTGTTCAAAGGAATTTGCTTTGGAAATACTGTGGGAATATTATGAAAGAAGTTAATATTTAAACTTGAAGTGGGCATGTTTATATTTAATATTCAGTTTTGAATGTCAAAGGAGCAAGGAAGCTTTCTAGTGATTTTTATCAGGAAAGGTGCCTTCAATAGTTGTTAAGTGCTTGAAAATAGAGTTTAAAAAGAGATTGGTTTTCCTCCAACTGTCCTACAAAAATCTTATACTTTGCTCTCCTTGGTTGAGCTGTTTATGTTCATTTTCCTGAGGTTAATAACAGAACATTCTCTTTCCACTATTTTATCTAGAAGCCTATATTTTGATATAAAACCAAGAAGCATTTCCAATTCTTATATTTTAGTTTCCTCACTTCTCAAAGCAAAAGTAGTTCAATTAAATATCATCTGAGGGCTCCTTCGAGGCAGAGACCTTTGGAAATTGCTCTAACCCTTAACATTTAGAAAAGCATATTTATAGAAGCAAAATGTCTTTGCGACATGCGCTTGCTGTTCAGAGAGAGAAAATCTCCCCACACTCTACTCTGAAGAATGAAGTAATTCCATTTCAAGGCTGGCCATTAAGAGTAATGGAGAGGCTGCCCAGGTAGACCCTCGAGTGTCACAGCCCCATCAGACTGGATTCATGTTGAGGTTTTAAATTAACTATCTGGGGAGAGTCTCCTTCTGTTTCCACTGGAGTTGGGGGGCATCAGGGTGGAGTAAGAGATTTGGGTGGGGGACTTTGAATTCACAAGAATAAATTTCCTCCATCCGATGATGCATATCCATCCCTTCGTGTATTATTGATACATCCTTCCATTTGATCATCCTGCATTTATTATATATCTATATCTATGTCTATAGATAGATATCTATATAGACAAAGATATAGCTAGATAGATAGAGAGAGAGAGGGAGAGAGATAACACTTACTGTATGCAGATCCCATATGTAAATTATGCAGAGGATAGAGAAATGAAGAATGCCAACGAAATAGATTCAAGAACAGAAAAGAATAAAGGTGAATGAAGGGAGGGAAAGATGGTGGGCTGGAGTTGGTAGGATGGGTGGGTAGCAAGAGGAAGGGGGCCAAACGCATTTTTACAATAGCATCTTAAGCTTTTTCAGATCCCTCCCTCACATCATTACTTGTATGTGGATTCCCTCCTGTGTAGTTTCCTTGGCCAAGAGCATTCTACTGGGATGAATTCATTTATTCATTCAAAAAATATGTATTGATACCAGGGACTGTAATAGGCCTTGGGTATATAGTGGTAGACAAAAAAGGCATGCTCTCTGGGCTTACAGAGTTTACAGTCTAATGAGGAACAAATGCGCAAAGGAAATGTAGAAGGCACGGGGATGGTAATGATGATGGTGGCCAGCCTTTCTAGAGCACTTACTACAAGCTGGCCATTCTTCCAGATGCTTACCTGTGCTATATATTATTTAATTTAATCCTCAAAATAAGTCTCACTTTATTCCCATTTTTACAGATGACGAAACCCAGACACAAACTCTATGTATAGGAGAATGGAGGATCTTATTTCAAATTAAGGGGCCAGAGAAGGTGTTCTGAGAAACTTAAACATGCATAAGTTTATCTAGGTGAAAACTGAGGGAAGAATGCTTCAGCCAGAGGTAATGAATAACTTATATGAAGGTCCTGTGGTAGGAAAATGGAGTATAATGTATAAAATGGAGTAAAAAACTTATGTTTACCAAAACAACCTCAATTTGTCATTAAAAAATTAAAAAAAAAAGATTTATATGGAGGTATCTTAATTTGCCTGTTCTACTATCACAAATACCACACAGTAGGTTAGGCTTAAACAATGGTTCATAGTTTTGAGACTGGCAGAAGTTCAAAATCAAGATATCGGCAAGAGAGGCATTGATATTTAAGGCAACTTACTTAATGTCTCTGTGCTTTAGTTTGCACGTCTGTAAAATGGGTGGGTGGGAGTAATATTCTAACACAGGTTTATAGTGGGGATTAAATGAGGTAATGTTTGTAAGTCACTTAGGAGGGTCTGTCACTTAGTAAGTGCTCAACAGTCATTAGCCATTATTATTTTGTTGTTGTTAATATTTAAAATTATTGAGTAGTTCTGTCATATAACAGTTGAATGAACAACAGTTTGGAGATATAAGATTTTATATAGAAAAGCTATTTCTGGTTTCTAGGCAGTAGCTATTTGATAGGGTAAATAATAAATCTATGCCTATTTTGATAAAAACGGAAAAAGATATCAACCAGGCTTGCTTCCTCCCTGGACAGTGTAGTGTTTTAATCTGGCTGTTGGCAATTCTTGAGGTTCCTTGGCTTTCCCATCACTTGGGAATATCCTTTACTTTCTCTTCTGGTTTACCATTGGCTTTTGGCCTCTCTTTGTGGCCTTCTCTTTATAAGGCCTCCAGTAAACTGAATTTAGACCAATCCTCGTTCGATTGGGCCACACCTTAACTAAAAATAATATCTCCAAGAAGTCCTATTTACAATGGGTTCACACCCACAGGAATTGGAGTAAGATAAAGAACGTGCCTAATTGGGGTACATAGCTCCACCTACCACAGGAGGGTTTATCAAATTCAATCATTAGCATGGTTCCTAAAAGTTCTATTTTCTTTTGATATTGTGATCACATAATGTTAAGAAAACAAAATGAAGTTTTCACCAAATCCTACGTAGATCCTCCTGATTCCCCTTCAGTTTACACCAGGGTGCAGTACTACATATGCACCCCACCACAATGTGAAAAAGGCAGGGAAATGCCATCCTAGACCAGCACCAGCTTCAATGTGACCTTGGTTCTGCTAAGCCCTGGCTTACCTGCCTCACAAATCCTCTGTAGCTTTTAACATTATTCTGGGTGGAATGTTCTTTATCCAGGAAGCTTGGATGGAATAGGTTATGGGGCATAAAAAACAACGCTCAAGCTCATTTATCTCATCTGTTACATGACTCTTGTGGGTTTCGGGGAAGGGGGTTCTGCTCATTGCAGTTACTTGGAGGGAAGAGAACTCTGGAAGGTTGCACACCTCTTATTAAATACTCTGATTTCTGCTCAAAACACATTGCTTAGAACCAGGCACATGGTCCCTCTCATTCACAGTCTCTCTGTTTGAAAAATACAAATTAGCTCCAATTTTGCAGAGGGAAAGCCAGGCCCTCCTGCTTGGTATGGACTCCAGTGGGAAAACAATCTACTGTGGGAACCCATGTCCCTTAAAGTCTCACCAACCCTCTGTATACCCAAGACAAGCTGTCTATCTTTCTCCCAACAGTAGGGGTCATCATTTCCCTTTTGTAATTCTTTGGAGACCAAAGCTAGTGTTTTCAGAGGCCAAACTATATTTTATATTTTTTGTTTATGGCATTAATCCTGAGGTTAGGGTCAGCCTGTGGTGAGCAATAATACATTTAACCTTTGACTTTGTGCACTAAGATGTAATTGATCATTTGTAGTCTCTTTTCCTACAGCTGGGAGACTTGGCTCAGTTTAGGATAAATGGACACAGGCAAACCCTTGATTTTAGTGATGTGTTGAGAAGAGCAAAGCATAGCTCTGACCGGCTTATTTTATTAACTCTACTATCCCTCTCATCTTTATTTACCACCCCCCCTTCCCACTAAGTGATTTGTTATTTAACATTTTACAACCATAGTCAGATCCTGGTGAGGATAATTTCCCTTAGAATGCACATTAGTGTCTAGTTGGCAAATAAAATTGAGGCATTTCTGCATTGGGCATGAAATAAAATGAAAACGCTGAATTCTAAACCAAATGATTGCACAAGACTACAAGTTCTTCATGGTGTAGGCTGTGCTGTTCCTTTGATTATTTCTAGTTGTTGTATGCGTATCTGGATTGCAAAAGCAACTGTCCAGTGTATTTTAATGCAAACATAACTGTTTCTGGCAAATTAATGTTAACTATTGAATGCCTATTAGATACCATAAGTGTTACCTAATATCCTCTATTCTCTTTTACAAAGTTTCTGAAAAGTAGGTATCACTAGATTTTAAAGACAAAAAAAAAAAAAAACAAAAACTGAAGCAAAGAGAGGTTTAAGAGAGGGAAAAAACAGGAACACAAAGCTAAAAGGGGATAGAGGTAAGATTTGAATCCAGGTCTCAGGGCTAAAGGCACCTGCTCTTGCTATGATACTGCTCCGGGCTCTGAACAGTTGTGTGACCTTTTTTGCAGCTGTTTGCTTTTCTTCTTTTCTAGTTTGAGGTTCTAGACATATGAACTTTTCAATTCCCTAGTGTATGTCTGGACTTTAATTTGGCCTGAGACTTAAGGAAATTCACTCCTCATAGTCTTGTTAATAGCTTGCTCCTCATGAGAGGGAAACAGTGTGTACTGAGTATATTTTTAATCTTCCAAACACTGTAGCCAATTTAATTCTACAGGGATTTGGTTTCTTCTGCCTGTGGGGCATTTTCCCATGTCTTTGAACAATAAAACTGGCTATTAAAAGTGAACCTAGGTCCAGTGGGGGCAAGTGAACAAATACAGGCAGGGAAGTTTGTTTCTGAATTCTGCTTGCATCAGGCTACTGGTGGGTTCCCAGTTGCAGTCCTTGACCAGCACCAACCTGATTCTCAGGAGTTTCTGGTTGGGTTCTGCAGATGTAACGATTACATGGGGTTTTCTGCAGCATTATCCCTGGTGTCTTGGGAGGATCCTGGCCTCTGGCCTGGCAGATGCTTCCTTCACTAATTCTTGCATTCCTAAGTAGTGAGGAGAGTGGGTCAGAGACTCCTTCCTGCTGCCCTCCATGGTCAATGCTTTCTTACCCCCTCAGAGAAGAGCCAGCTCAGCTTCCCTCTGTGATGCCTATTTCAGGTCCCGACATTGAGGCTTTGGGAGAACACAAAATGCTATATCTTCTATCCTCTTGCCCCTTGCACAAAAATCCCAGGAGTATCTCTATCTTTAATGAAACACGAGGATATAAGATTCCACAGTCTTTTATAATGCCATTTGAATCTTTAACTTGTGTTAAATATTTGTCTTTCCTTATAGTGCATACTGTAATGCAAGCCCATTTCCCCATTACTTCTTGGGTAGAGGGCTGAAGAAACTCCCTGATGCTCCTATTAATTCCTTAATAATAATAGAGAATTATAAAGTCCTTCACAGTGTACAAGGTGCCCTCCTAAGCTCCATGAAACAGGCTTTTAGTAAGGACTAAACAGAGACTCAGAGAAATTGGGGGACTTACCTAGGTCACACAGCATGGTGTGTGCTCCAACTGAACAATTGAGTGGAAAGTTCTGGGAAGGAAAAAATTCAAGAAAGCATCAAATCAAAGCCCACACAACTACAGTGGAAACAGAGGGAGTGACCATCTCATCTCTTAACAGGACCTTAGCTTCCAGAGCCCAGCTCTGATACTCAAAGCCTTCCTTCTCACCCCTCCAGACAGAGCTGACTGCTGCTCTGGGGTGCTAGGTCCTTAAGGACCTCTCTTAGAGTGTCCCATTCACTATTGTGCTATCTGCCCCCTTCCTGGGTCTATCTGAACTGCTGGATTCTGGGGTCCTCCTGGCCAGGGACTGTGTTTTATCTTTCTCTTCAGTACTAGGTCAGTGATGAACTTATGAACAGGTACTCAATAAACGCATACTGATTTGGAAAAAACGAACAAACAAAAATAAATGAAATCCCCAAACTGCTTTCAAGAACAATATCTCACTTTATAAATACCATGCCTCTCTGGAGCAGAATACTCATCCCCAGTTTTCACAGGAGGAAACAGAGATTTAAAGAAAAATGCCCAAGTTTAAAAACCTGGTAAATGGCAAATCCCAGGCCCCAACTCATCTGTGACTCAACACACCTTTTGCTTGATCTAAATGCCAGAGGAGATATTCTGGAGTATTCTGAATTAGTATCATTCAGAGACTGTTATTTAAAGTCTGGCCCAACTACAACCACCAACAATGAGAATTTTATTGAGAACTACCATTTGCTTGTCCAAATCAATAAGTTATTACGGAACAGCTGTGAAGCGCCTAGCCTTAACTGAACTATGTAATATATCTACATCTCTATCCCTCCCTCCCTCCCTCCCTCCCTCCTTTTGCCCCTCCTTCCAGTCACTACTTAGTAGCATCTACTATGCACCAGACCCCAGGAGAGGTGCTGGGAACACAGGGATGGATAAGACCTGGTCTTGTCTTTAAAATACAGTCCTGGGAGCAACTAGACATGTTACCTACCAGCCATAAGGGCTCAGCTGTAACATAAGTATCCAGTGACAGGGAAACCTCTGAGATATCATTACATCTGGGGTCCCAGCAGGGATTTGGAATCCAGCAGGAATGCCTTTGCACATGAGGAATAGGCTAGCCTATGGGTAGTGAGATTGATCCCTGTTGCTCTCAGGCGTGCTACAGGCAGGACATAGGGAATGGAGAGTGATTTTCTCCCCTTTGCCCTTTATTTGAGGCCAAGAAAGCCACATACTTTCCAGCAAATATTCAGCACCACTCAGTTCTAACAATCACCTGTTAGAACGTCCCTTCTCAGTGCTTATCATCAAAACCAGGTGGGAGGGCGGCTGCCATGGCTCAGCGGGCAGAACTCCGACCTGCTGTGCTGGAGGTCTGGAGTTCGATCCCTGGTGCCTCCTGCCCATATGCAAATTAAAAAAAAAAAAACAAACCAGGTGGGAGAGGACTGCCTAAGTACTTTCTGTTTGAACCCTTTTTTTAAGCCATGGTTCTTTCTTAATGGATAGTTTTGTCTATAAATCCTGCAGGTGGAAAGTTAACTTTCAAATACATCAGCCTGGGGGACACCTGAGCCTTCTCGCTTGCTGTTTCATATGCGTGGAACATTTTTATATGGTGGCTTCTCCTCATCCTTGTATGTCTTAACTCAAGTGTCACCTTTTTGGAAAGACCATCCCTGACTGAAGATGCTCCCTTTCCATTTGCTGCTCACTCTCTCTATTATCTAGTTTATTTAATTGTTGTCTGAATCCATGAGCTTACCACTGAGCTGGATGACTCCAAAGGAGCAGGTATACACGTTTGGGGGATGGAGAAGAGGCTCAGACCTGAGAATTTGGCTGCTCCAGCACTGTTATCAAAGAGTGGACACCACAAGGGGCAGGCTGTGGTTTAAGGACTATGGTAGAAGCCTAATGGTAAGTGCATCAGGCTCTGCATTAGGCATTAGTCCTCTGGAGAGAGGAAACATCACAATCACCTTCTGATGGGAGGAGAACTTGGAATAAAGATGTTGGAATGGATATTGGTTGCAGAGTCCTTCATTAGTTGATCCCTTGTCTGTTGAGCACCAACTCTGTGTTGGTGATATGATGGCAAAGGAGCCATTTCTCCAAGAGCCAGACTTCTTGCCCTCATGGAAGATGGTGTTGGTGTTGGTGATATGATGGTAAAGGAGCCATTTATCCAAGAGCCAGACTTCTTGCCCTCATGGAAGATACAGTCAAGTGGGAAAACAGACGGAGCCAACTTCAAAGCACATAAAATAACTATAGATTGTGATTTCTATCTCAAAGTAAATAAATAAGGTGCTGTGACAAAGAATGATGGGTTGGTGGACATTTCAGATACAAAGTCAAGAAGCCCTCTCTGGGATGGGGACATGTAAGCTATCTAAAAGCTAAGAAGAAGCCAGGGGAAAATAACTTTGGTGGAGGAAATAGCAAGGATGAAGATCCTGTGGTGGGAATAAAAATGTGTTCTAGCAACAGACAGAAGGATAGGGTACTAGGTTCCTCAAAGTGCCAGTCTGTGACAAGATAAGGAGCTTGTACCAAAGTGTAAATTAATGCACTGCTTCTGTCACTGAAAAAGACTAATTATGGGAAAATGTCAGTGGAAATAAGCAGTGTGCTTAGTGATGTAGTTGATTTACATTCTTGCCCAAGCAACTCATCTCATCACAGAGTTGTTACATTTTGTGGCTGGTGGCCAGTCTGGTGACCACATGCTGTGTAGTGCTAAAGGAGCAGATGCTGTTGGTCTATCTGGGCAGTCACAGCTTCTCACTTTTTGCCTAAGAGAGTTCTCTAACCCCAATGGGCACTCTGCCAAGGGTGCTGTTATGTTCCCAGAATGATGCTCAACAACGAGGGATGGGAGATAGGAGCTTCTTCACCCCATGCTGGGACAATTCTGCAGCACGTCCACACAGAGATTGCAGAATTGAATCCGTGTCCACTGATTAATGAACTTTCACTGGCATCCCTCCCTTCTCTTTCACTCTTTTCCCACTCCATCCCGATGCTTCCTGGGATCATCCCTTTCTCCCTGCAAATCTACTTGAGCCTAAATCCTTGCCTCAGGGTCTGCTTTTGGGAGAACCCAAATCAAGAGTGTCACTGGACCATAATGAGCAATGGGACGTGGTTCAGTGGTCAGGTTGCTGTGTGGGGTAAGGTCATGCAGGGCTACAGAGACCATGGTAAGAAACTTGGAATATTTTCTAAGTGTGATGAGGAACCACTGAAGGGTTTTAAGCAGAGGAGGGATATTGCATGATTTAATTTATAATTTAAGACTCTGGTTGCAATTTATGAGATGGATCGGATAAGAGCAGGAGTGGGAGCAGGGAGACTGGTTGGGTTTGCAGTACTCTTGGAAAGAAGTAGTTGCAGCTAGGATGGAGATGGTATTACAGCTGGAGGTATGTGGATATAGATATGTCTTAGGGGATAAGCCAATAGCACTTGATTGTGGAAGGACTATGGAGACAGGGAGAGGGAGGAGTCAAGGATGATGCTTGACTTCTTGATTTCTGGCGTGAATTGAGGGGAGTGGGAGGGGTGTATTCTATCACAAAATGCCCTTAGGAAAAAAATGCACTTAGGAAGTGAATGATTAGGAAGAGCATCTCTGCTTTGATAGTCACTAAGATTTAACTAAGTTAGGACGGCTGATCCAGGAACACACTGCATGCAGTGAATAAATATAGACTATATATATCTGAGTAGAATCTCTGAGAGAAGAATAAAACTCTCATCATAGCCCCAAGGAGAGGCTGTCCCCTGTACTTCACCAAGCACAGGGGTATTAAACTTAACAGGCTAAAAAATGAGGTGTAAGACCAGCCCAGTGACTGCAATAACTGCTGATGAGTTCACACCAAGAGGATACTCTCAAAGTGAAATAGGGAATGTGGGGGAGGTAGGGCAGGGACAAGGCCTAGAGCTGCAATAGCCAGGGGCTGCCAAACTGCCATCCTCAAACCACAGAAGACCATCTGAAATACACACATACATTTACCACGATCTGGCTGCAAAGAAAAAGATGAAGGAGAGACCTGGGGCTGATAGTCTATTCAGAGTATGATCTCTCCTGGGCAGGACAATGGGGACAAAACACAAACCAATGAGATTGACATTTTAACAAATGGACCAATATTTAAACACCCGAATGAGGGCTTCTTTAAGAAGCCTTGGAGGAGCTTATGGTTATTCCCCAAATGCAGCCACTACTCAGCTACTTTGGGAGATTTTAGGTTTTCACAGTCAGACAAAGTTAGCATGGGCTGCTCAAATTGTAGTGAATTTCTTGTGACAGGATGGGATGAATATTTGGAGGGAGTCTGATTCCCAGTCCCGAAATTCCAACTACCTTCATATTCTTAGTTGATGACACTTGCAACTGGTTTCCATAGATCCAATGGCAATTGGGTTTAACTGGATTCATGGCTTGTTTTGTTCATCAAATTGTTATTTATCTTTCTATCACCTTTATCAGTCATGTCTGTCTGTCTATCCCTATCTTTTTTCCTCTCTGTTATTTTTCTAATTTACTTTTTGAGTGATATTTGACTCTTACCAGAAACCAAATCTGTTTTCCAACATAAAGGCTTACCACCAATGAGCACTGCCTAAAGTGGAGCACGGAGTTCAAATCCTTGCTCTGTGCCTTACTATCTGTATGATCTTGAGCAACTCAGTTAACCACTCTGAACTTCAGCTTCTCTATCTGTAAACCTGATGGGGCTGTTGTAAGGATTAACTGCACTAATGCATGTAAAGTCTTAGAACAGCACCCGGAACACGGTCAGCTCCATTAAGGGCTGGTGATTGTGACTTTTTGTATGTCTGGGGTCTGAAGGTGCATCTTGAAGAGCAGCTCATTGGAGGGGCAGTGCCCTGCATTGAGGGCTCTGCACCCTGAGTTGTGTGAGTTTCTGTGGGATGAATGGTTAGATGGTCCCTTTGATTGCCTGTGACCCAACAGCTCAGTGACTGCATAGTAAGTGGCGTCCACACCCTGCTCACCAGTCTGCCCAGACCCACTGGGTTCCATGCTGCATTCTTTCTGTAGTGGCCTTGGGAAGGGATACAGAGGGCTTTGGAAGGGATTTTGAAATATTGTCTTCTGACACTTTGAAAATAATATTTCCATTGTTGTTAGGGGGAAGTTGTTACAAAAGATGTGTGCATTTTTATGGCAAAATTGGAAAATTTAGACAAGCAGAAAGAAGAAAATTAAAACCACCGTCTAGAGACAGCTATGCTTTAACAAACACGTAAGTCAGGTAGTTTTTATGGGATCATTAGTAGCTAACTTATTAACTATTAGCTATGAGTTTTATTAATATAGGTTTTACCCCTTTGGTCTCATTTCATCCTTACTGCTATCTTATCATTTTACTGATAAGAAAACTGAGACTCCAAGAGATACAACCTGCTCAAGGTCAAACCTCTTCTGTAAACTGCTTATGCCCTTTAATGATATGTTATAAGAATTTCCACACATGAGTAAATATTCTTTTACAACATGATTTAGATTCTTAAAATTTAACTTTGTGAGTAGGTCCTATATTCACATGGTTAAAAATACATAAAAAGTTTATGGTGAAGAGTCTTTCTTTCACTTCTGTCCCCATCTGAGCAGCCCGCCCACCAATGACTGTTGCTCATTTCTGTGTCTCTTTCCAGGGTCTCCTCAGGATTGTATAAGAAAATATGTGTTTGTTTTTATTTTTGTGTAAAAGGTTGAAAACTATAAATATTGTCCCTTACCTTGCTTTTTTACTTAATAACGTTATCTGGTAGAACTTTCTATATCAATTATACAGAGAACTTCCTCTTTTTTTAAAAAACTACTCTTCAGCAATCCATTATATGGATAAACCAAAGTTTATTTAATCTGTTCACTGTTGTTGGATGTTTGATATTTCCCCCAATATTTTGTTGTTTCAAATAATGCTCTGATGAATCACCTTACAAATGAGCCATTTCGTACATTTTAAAGGCTAGGGGTATTCCTGCTGATGAATATACCACGCTTTACTTAACCAATCCACTATGGTTGGATGTTTAGCTTCTTTCTAGGCGTCCCTTATTATAAATAATGTTCTATAAACATTCTTGCTCATAAACCTTTGTGCTTACTTTTTTTCAGTTGCAATTTTATTGAGATATAGTCACACACTACACAAAGTGTACAAACAATGGCTAACAGTAGCATTACGTAGTTTTGCATTCATTACATGATCAATTTTAGAACATTGTCATTATTCCAGAAATAAAAATACAAAAGAAAGCCCAAATCTTCCCATACCTCTTATCTGCCCTACTATTGACCCATTAGTACTGGTATAGTGCATGTTACTGTTGATGAACGAATATAAAAATATTACTGTTAACTGGAGCCCATAGTTTGCAGTAGGTACATTTTCCCCATGTATCCCTCTATTATTAACTCCTTGTAATAGTGTCATACATTTGTTCTAGGTCATGAAACAACTTTTTAATATTTGTACAATTAATCACAAACACTGTCCACCACAAGTTTCGCTGTGTTATACATTCCCATGTTTTAACCTCTGACTTTCCTTCTGGTGACATACATAACTCTGACTTCCCCTTTCCACCACACTCACACTCACCATTCAATACTGTTAATTATTCTCACCATAATGTGCTACCATCACCTCTGTCCATTTCCAAATGTTTTTTGACCTAGTTAAACATTCTGCATATATTAAGCAACCACTCCTCATTCTTTAACCTCGTTCTATAGCAGCCTATAGTCTATTTTATGATGATGAGTTTACATATTATAATTAGTTCATATCAGTGATATCATACAATAATTGTCCTTTTGCATCTGACTTATTTCACTTAACATTATGTCCTCAAGGTTCATCCATGTTGTCACGTTTCAGGGATTCATTCCTTCTTATTACTGAATGTTTCATTGTGTGTATATACCACGTTTTGTTTATCCATTCATCTGCTGACGGACACTTGGGTTGTTTCCATCGTTTGGCAATCTGTGAATAATGCTTTATGAACATTGGTGTGCAAACATCTGTTTGTGTCCCTGTTTTCAGACCTTCTGTGTGTATCCTGAATAAAGGGATTGCTGCGTCATAAGGCATTCTACACTTAGCTTCCTGAGGAACCTCCAAACCATCCTCCACAGCAGCCGTACCATTTTACATTTCTAACAGCAGTGAATAAGTGTTCTAATTTCTCCCTTGTGCTCACTTTCAAGCCTTCTCTTTGGGAAATGTTATGAGCATTTTTAAGGCCTTTGATACATACAGCACATTCTCCAAGAAAAGCTGTGCCAACTGCCAGCAGCAGTGTATGAGAAGGTCTATGTCCTGGTCCGCCTAAAAGGACACTCTCGGGAGATGGCAGTTGGGGTGGGTGGACAGGATGGGGAAGTGTAACCCAAACCACAAACTGGGGACAGCCAGAGGCGGGAAATCCTTCAGGCTTCTTTACCAAGAAGGAAATCACATTCAGTGAAAGGAAGAAACACAACACATCAGATCACTTGGGCTGGAGCTGGGACTGAGCCTTGTGGCTTTGGAGTCACTGTGTAGGCAAAATATCTCAGGGGTTAAGATCATGAACTATGGACCCAGATTGCCTGGTTTTGAATTCTTTTTTTTTGTTAATTGTGTGTTTTGGGACAAGTTATCAAATGTCTCTGAGGTTCAGATTCTTCATGTGTGAGTAGGACCCTAAAGGATTGTTGTAAGGAATTAAAGTAGATGATTCATTGGAATACAGCTGCTAGCACACACTTAATAGTATTCTATTAAAGGGACTATCATCATCATTGTTGTCATCGTCATTGTCCTTTATTTATTTACTGTAAGAAAGGTTACACCATTGGTTGCAACTCTCTGGCCTTTTTGTCTGGCCTGACGAATTTGCAGCAGGGCTTGGACTTTGCCAAAGTTCCTAAAACATGCCGAGTCTTTCCTTGGTATTCATTTGGTGCCTAGTCTACTTTAAAGAAATTAAAAGGCCACAGGTTGACCCCTAAGTACCTGGGCCACTAAAGAATGAATAAGAGAGCTGGCTGAAATAAGAAACATATTTAGAAAATTGCCCAAGAAATAACAGATACTCTCCCTTTTCTCCAACATACCAAGGGTTTATCTTAGTCTTAACACCAGTGCAGGTCTTGAAATTGAAGACTGATGGCTTATTGTCATGGCCATTCTTCTTCCAAAAACATACTCACCCCTCTTTCCTGTGCAGTCCTGTTCATCATCAGGATGCATCAGGAAAGTCACCTCCATGAAGCATTTTCAGCTCCCCTGGGAAGACAGTTGGTGCCCTTTGAGACTGGGTATGTCTTCTATGACCATATGGGGTTGTAACTTTAATGGTTTGCTTCCCTTGCTAGGCTGCAGGTTTTTGCAAGGCTGCAACCAGGAGCTACATTCTTCTCTGACCCTTCTGTGCTGTGGCCCAGGTCAGTTGCCTAGGAAATGTTTACTGTTTTGAAGATTAAGTAAGATCATGGATGCAGGATGCAGGTTTCCTTTCATAAAATGTGGAATATCACCACATTACTATCACTAATATCATCTAAATGGCTGCCATTGTCATCACAACCTGGTGAGAGGAACATTCACAGTTATGAGGGGGCTCTGGCACAGTGGATGAAACAGAGTCTGCAAACTCAAACCCTTCCAGGGGCCAGAAAGTTAAAATGGTAATGCAGATCTGGTGTAAAACAACCAGGTATGAAGGGGATTGGGGAAAACTATAGTGGGAACAGCCTCTATTCTGCTCTAGCCAACTAAATTACCAGATGTTATGTTTATTTTCAAGAGAATCTAAAATCTAGATTTTTTTCTATATGAAATAGACATTTTAAAATGTTGGCAATTAATTAAAAAAATTAAAACAGTGTGCAGGTCAAATAAAATATAGTTCATGGTCTACTAGGCCTGTGGCCTTGAGTTTATTTTATGACTTTTGGGCTAAGAATGAGCCTTGGAGGCAGATGAACCTAGGTCCAAATCCCAGCTCCTTTTCTTACCTGCTGTGTGACATTAAGAAGATAACCTGAGTTCTCTGGTCCTCAATTTCCTCTTCTACAAGATGGGGACACCATAGTACACAGGGCATAGGATTGCTTCAGCAGAATGTGTTTGATATAGGGGCTGATGCATGGTAAGCACTCACTAAGTTGAAGATATCATTATCATTGTTGCCAATGATTGTTACCTTCCACCAGTCAGCTTGGAGCATGCGTTTGTGGATAAGACCCGGCGTTGTGAAACTGGGGGAAGAACAGTTGGTGATTGTGGCCAAGTGAGTTAAAAACCCTCTGAAGGCTTAGGGTTGAGGTTGAAGGCCATCTGTCATGACCATCTTTGAAGCCAAAGGAAAGAGTAACATGAGAAGGGAAACCAGGATGGGTGAATAAATGCTTTATCTGCTTTATCTGACATGCTTTATCTGGAAGATCCAGGTAGCTCCCAAACAAGTGTTCAGGTCATTCATTCATTCATTCTCTATTTCCTGAACGCTTAATGGGTATTACTTTCTAAGAAAAGTCTGGGGTTGCCAATAGGAGTAAGCCATAGTTCCTGACTTGAGAAGTTTACTTCTAGGCAGGGGTGGAACAGGAGAGTGGCAAGAAGACAGATAATACCAATGTATGGCTGTACCATTCACTAGTTGTGTGACTTTGGGCAAGAGACTTGACTATATCTATATCATGTTGTCTTATCTGCAGCATGGGGATCATTGAAGTACCCACCTCATGGGGTTGTCATGAGGAACTAGTGGGTTAAGGCATGTTAAAGTGCTTAGAAGGTCAGGAACAGCATCATGGAGGGCATGAGGCTTGAGCTATTGTCTTGGCTGATGTTTAGTTTGCTAGCTGCTGGAATGCAACACACCAGAGACGGATTGGCTTTTAATAAAAGGGGATTTATTTCATTAGTTCTTCAGAGGAAAGGCAGCTAACTTTCTTTTTTTTTTTTTTTAACATGGGCAGGCACCGGGAATCGAACCCGGGTCCTCGGGCGTGGCAGGCAAGCATTCTTACCTGCTGAGCCACTGTGGACCACCCGGCAGCTAACTTTCAACTGAAGTTCTTTCTTACCTGGGAAGGCACAGGATGGTTTCTCCTGACTTTCTCTCCAGGCTTATGGGTTCCAACAACTTTCCCTGGGGTGATTTCTTTCTGATTTCCAAAGGCCTGGGCTGAGCTGTGAGTGCTGAGATGAGGTATACTGAGCTGCTTGGGCTGTGCTATGTTGAGCTCTCTCATTTAAGTACCAGCCAATTAAATCAAACATCATTCATTGCAACAGGCACGCCTCCTAGCCGACTGCAAATGTAATAAGCAACAGATGAGGTTCACGTACCATTGCCTCATGTCCACAGCAACAGAACTAGGTGCCTTCACCTGGCCAAGTTGACAACTGACTCTAACTACCACAGCTGGTTTCCCCAGAAGCAGATTCTGAGATGAGGGCTTGAGTACAAGAACTCCCAGGAAAACCTGGGATGGGGAGGGAGGTCCAGGATGGAGAAACAGCTAACTGAGAGTATGATTTTAAAGTCCTGCAGAGGGTAGCTTCAACCTGATCCAACAGGAGAACCCTGGAGGGTAAGTTGCACCTCAAAGTTGTGTGTCTTGGTTGTGAGGGTAAGTCAACTCTTGAATTTACAGCTCTCTGCCCGAGCATACAAAGCATCTTCAGTAGCTCAAAGGAAGTCCAGGAGCAGGCATTGGAGGCAAAACCATGTCCAAGCTGAAGAAGAAGTGCAAAGAAATGGTAAGATGGGTCTGAGGGGGGTCTGGATAGATCTCCGACAGTTTGGTTTCACTGAAAAACAAGCATGGGTCTGAGCAGGGAATGGTATCCTCTGAAAGTTGATGGAGTGACTCAGGAGATGCTGTGGAAAGACCACCAAAACTACAGTTCAGATGCCAGTTTGATCCCAGCACTGCCA
The DNA here is from genome assembly GCA_004026745.1 of Myrmecophaga tridactyla. NCBI lineage: Eukaryota > Metazoa > Chordata > Mammalia > Pilosa > Myrmecophagidae > Myrmecophaga > Myrmecophaga tridactyla. The sequence goes on from PVIY010029169.1 coordinate 28,712, forward strand.
CATGCTTCCTTGAGCGATAATAATAATGGCATAATTATTAATAATGGCATAATAATAATAGCAGCTAGTGCATATTTAGTACATACTATACCAGGCGCTGTCTAAATCACTTTGCATATATCACCTCATTTAATTTTCAGAACTAACTCCAGAAGGCAAATTTTATTAATAACCCATTTTAAAAATTAGGAATATATTATGATGGTAGCTACCATCTTTGAGCACTTATTACATACTTGGTACTGCATTTAGCCCTTCACATTTGTTTTCTAAATGAGAGCTTTGAACATACCAAGAAGGGATTCTTATTCATCCGCATTTTACAGAAAAGGGCGCTGAGGTTTACAGAATTAGGTAACTTTCTCAAGGCTAATAGTAGTAAGTGGATGTTCTAAATTCCTACTCCAAATATTGTCAAAATAAGTTGCACAGATGATAAGTGGTTTGGCCACTGGATTTCAGAACCATTATGCTACTTTGTTCTGTCTATCCAGGGCTTCATTTCCTCTGTAAAGGGGATGATCATTCTCTCCCTTTTTCCATCTCAAGATTTTTCAAAAATCACCAGAGAGAGTGCTTTGCAATAGTAGAGGGTTATGATTGGTGATGCAGAATTGTCTTTCCCAAGCCACACATGAAGACCCCTCGAAATCTCCATATGAAGAGCATCGTTACATCTGCCTTTCCCCCTTCTAGAGGTCTCAAGGAGAAAGCTGTTTGCTCACATGCTCTTTTTCTCTGTCTCTCTCTACCTAAGAAGAAAATAATTTCCTCCCAAATATTCAAACTAGATAAGCATGTTAAGCCCTGAGTGGAAGATTATTAAAGCAGGCCACAGTCAGTCTTCCAGCTCACAATCTAATTAGCTGGAAGATGTCTTTTAGAGTCTGAGCCAGAGAAATCTTCTAAGGCCCCAGAATACCATCTAATGAGAGAAGACAGAACTGCCAAAAGAGAGGGAAAAACCCATGTTTCTATATTTGTAGGAGGGAGGAGAGACTCTGGCTTCTGTGCATACCCCAATAATCACTTTCATGGGTACTTCCAACCAGAAAATTTAAAAATGTAATTTTAAAAAAATTACATTTTTAAAAAAATTAAAAAGCAGCTTGGATGGTTGTTGCCATCTTGCCTGGTACAGAGGATACCTCTAGGGTTTTCCAGAAAGAAGAAGAATGATCTTCTTTAGAGCTACTGCAATTCCCAGGTAACCAGCCTCTTCTTATTTCCATAATAGGCCATAGAGGAAGAAACAAACCTAAAAGGAGACTATGATTGTGATAGAGACCTTTCATATTCAGAGGCACAAGTGACTGGTGAGAGGTGTTGGAAGGGGGGGTTTAGGTAATCAAATATTCACTGAGTCCCTTTTCTGCAGGAGACAGAGCCCCCCTAGGACTCATTAATTGTGTCATTCATGTTTAACCATTCAATCATTCATTCATTTAACAAATACCAATTGAGCTTCTACTATGAGGTAGGTTTTAGGATACAGAAGTGAACAAACCCAATGAGTCCCTGCTTTCATGGAGACAGAGCCAGACCACACACAAGAAAAATGAACAAGGTAAGTGAAGAAAATAATAAATGTGCTATTCAGAAAACAGCACAGGATTCCATATGACAGAACGTACAACTGAGTTTGCTGGGCATGGCCCAGACCTCTACATTAGGGCTGAGGCATGCACTTTGCAACTCTAGGTAATGTGGGTTTAGCAGTCCTGGTGCCTGAAGGGGAGCACTTTGACCAAAAAAAGGCCCAGTAATCCTCAAGCTATGACTGTCTATTGTCCCTTCAGACTCCTGATATTGACTCAGATCATTAGTAGGAGGTAGGGTCACTTTTGAACAATGGTAGCAGGGAAGAATCTGTTTCTCATCCAGATGGTCCACAGGGGCATTTCTTGCTCAATTTTGTCAGTGAATGGTAAATGCAACAGCCATGGCCCAAGAAAGGCATGGTGACAGTGACTTGGACCCCTTAAGATGAGGGTCTGGTTTACCCCACCAGGTAAGCCATAAACACCAGCTTGTTTGTTTAGGGTGAGGGAATCTAGAGTGGGTAGTAGAGGAGGATGACTAAGAATATCATTTGCACCCTGGAAGACAACTGCAGAGGTGGGGCCTGGGTACATTCTATTAATCTGCTTGTATGTTTGTCCAGAAAATGAAACTAATTAGAATCCCAGAAAAGCTGTTCATACAATTGATTAAATAAAAGTAGATCTACGTAGCACAAGGGGTGGATATAGTAGATACTATGATGTGCCCTGAAATATCCCCCTTTAAGACAAAGGTTCTCATTTGCCCAGTTGCTGGGAATCTTGGTAGTTGACAGCTCTTAGCTGAATCACTGTGTATAAACAACTCTCAGTGAAAGAGAACTGTCTTTCCCAGGGTCATGCCACATCCACAAGGGCAGCATGTGCCCATGACTCGTCAATGCAGGGGTACAAGTCCCAGACCCTTTGCCTCGGGCAGGGCCACACTAAAGAACAATTTGAGGTCCAGAGTTCCCAGAGGGATCAGTTGAAATCTTTGTTGTGAATGCACTTCAGTTTAACTCTTCCCTCTGACAAATCCTGCTTCCTTCATTTCAAGGTGTTGCTCCCAGGAAAAATCCTTCATATGGATCTCCATCTTAGAATCTGTTTCATGGGGAACCCAACCTAATATAGTGAGTGACTGATGGAAGGAGAGATAGGAACAAGCTTGTTTTATTGAAGGAATAGACAGAAGTCCTGTAGGACTTGAGGGTTGTGATGGAAAAGGAAAGTGGAATAAGAGGAGAAAGAGGAAGTCAAGGCCAAGTCTTAGAAGGCCTTGTAGATCAAAGTTCAGATTTTAGAAGAAACATCATTGGAGAGGGTCAGTGAGAGGAATGACAGGATCCAATTTACATTTTAAAAAGGACACTCTGGATACTGTGAATTCAATTTCAACATGAGGACAAGACTAACTGCCATGGAAAATTAGAGAATAACTTCAAAGCAACATGATTCTGTACCTATGAAAAGCACTGGATTAGACCCTTTGATGTGGCATATCTCATATTTGCTGAATCGTCATCCAAAATATAATAATTGAGCACCTATTATAAGCCAGACTCTGTTCTAAGCTCTGGGATGCAGTAAATACACAATATAAATAACATTGTGATTCTTGTGGAGCTTGCATTCATAGCAGGCAAACTGTAACAGTGCTCAACTGGGTCACATAGATTTTAAGCAGGCCATTGGGAACTGATGCAAAAGGGAAGGACTTCCTGGAGAGGACTGGACTTGGATTAAATAGGTTGAGAAAATGGGTAGGAGCAGGCAAATCAGGAACACGGCAGCAGTGGTGAACACAGGAACAGTATCTATTGAGTACTTACTGTGTGATAGGCAACATGAAGTTGCATTTTTTTTATTTTTAACTTTTTTTATTAATTAAAAAAATTAACAAACAAAACATTAAGATATCATTCCATTCTACATATACAATCAGTAATTCTTAATATCATCACATAGTTGCATATTCATCATTTCTTAGAACATTTGCATTGATTTAGAAAAAGAAATAAAAAGACAACAGAAAAAGAAATAAAACGATAATAGAGAAAAAAAAG
>PVIY010029170.1:0-32319 GCA_004026745.1 Myrmecophaga tridactyla
TTCAAATAAGCTATCCAGACAGGTTGAGTTAGATTATGTGCTACAGAAAATTTAGGTTCTGGACAAAATAAAACTTTCTTCCTTTGGTCTCAAAGAGTAGGTGGGGTTCTAAAATACAGACAATATCTTCTTTACACCTGTGTTCTGAATGACCTGAATTCTGACCTGATTAGCTTCATTCTTGTCTCGAAATACCAAGTTATACATATGTAAAACAGTCTCTCAAAATCCAGAAATAATAATTACCACTCTGAAATAAATATGTCTGCTTTAAGAGTTTATAATCTGGCCCCTGTTTTCTTATAAGCATTTTCTAAAGGTGACCATACAATTATTGTTCTTTCATTTCTGGCTTATTTTGCCTCACCAAATGTCCCTCAAGTTCATTCACATTGCTGCATGCCTCACGATTTCATTCCTTTTTGTAGCAGCACATATTTGATCATATGTATACACCACCATTTGCCAATCTACTTCTCAGTCAGTGCGTCCTTCAACCATCTGCATTCATTAGGCATCATGTATAATGCCCAAAGTCCACAGTCCATCAACACTCTCAATTTTAGATAATTCCAGTGTTCCGAAGAGAAAGGTAACCAATAAACATACCCTCACCAAATAGGAAATATAAACATGCCCTTAACCCTCATCCTTCCCCCATGATTTATCCCTGGTGTTGTGTGGTGGTGCTGACATTTTCCTCTTAAACACAGTCCACAGCATGCAATAGCAGTGTTCCCCCTTTAAACTGGACATAAACACTCTTTGTACCAATCATACCTTTGAGGTAGTTCTTGCAAGAACTTATTTATATTTGTAGTTTTAATCAGTGGGACATATAGGTCTGTACAATCCCTTACAATCTTGTTCACCTTCAATATGGTAATTGTACTTATAGACCCACTAGAAAACCACTATCTATCTATTCCCTTCCCTTCTCTTCTATCTATTCCCTTACAATGAAGTTCAAACTCATTAGCTAACCATTCACTCATCTCAGGCTTGTGTGTATCTCTGAGGCCCCTATATTCTGTATTATAAGCCTCTGATTTTACCTTTACCGTGTTCATAAAAGTGGCGTCAGACAGTATCTATCCTTTTGTGTCTGGCTTATTTCACTCAGCATTATGTCCTCAAGGCTCATCCATCTTGTCATGTGCTTCAGGACTTCATTTCATCTTATTGCTGCATAATATTCCATCATACATATACACTACATATTATTAATCCACTAATCTATTGATGGGCATCTGTGTTGTTTCCATTTTTTTTTTTTTGGCGATTGTGAATAATGCTGCTGTGAACATTGGTGTGCAAATGTCTGTCTGTGTCACCGCTTTCAGCTCTTCTGGATATATACCAAGTAGTGCTATTGCTGGGTCATAGGGCAACTCGATATTTAGTTTCCTAAGAAACCACCGAACAGTCTTCCATAGTGGCTGCACCATTATACATTCCCACCAGCAGTGCATAAGTGTCCCAATTTTTCCACATCCTCTCCCACATTTGTAGATTCCTGTTTGTTTAATAGCAGCCTTTCTTATAGGTGTGAGGTGGTATCTCATTGTACTTTTGTTCTGCATTTCCCTTATATCCAGTGAAAATGAGCATCTTTTCATGTGCTTTTGAGTCATCTATATTTGCTCTTCAGAAAAATGCTTATGTATAGCTTTAGCCCATTTTATAATTGGGTTGTATGTTCTTTTGTTGTTGAGTTGTATGATTTCTTTATGTATACAGGATATCAAACCTTCATCCGATGTGTGATTTCCAAATATTTTATCCCATTGAGTTGGCTGCCTCTTCATCTTTTTGACAGTCTTTTCAGGTGCAGAAGCATTTGATTTTGAGGAGTTCCCATTTATCTATTTTTTCTTTTGTTACTTGTGCTTTGAGTGTAAAGTTTGGGAAGTTACCTCCTATTACTAGGTCTTGAAGATGTTTCCCTACATTTTCTTCTAGAAGCTTTATGGTGCTAATTCTTATATTCAAGTGTTTGATCCACTTTGAGTTAATTTTTGTATAGGGTGTAAGGTAAGGGTCCTCTTTCATTCTTTTGGCTATTGATATCCAGTTCTCCCATGCCCATTTTCGTCCCAGCTCAGTGGATTTGGGGGCCTTGTCAAAAATCAGTTGACCATACATTTGGTGGTCTATTTCTGCACTCTTAATGTGATTTCATTGGTCAATACTTCTGTCTTTGTGTCAGTACCATGCTGTTTTGACCACTGTGGCTTTATAATAAGTTTTAAAGTCAAGAAGTGTTAATATTCCCCCTTCGTTCTTCTTTTTTTAGGATTCTTTTAGCTGTTTAGGATCTCTTTCCCTTTCAGGTGAATTTGGTAATTTTGAAACCTATTTCAAAGTAGGTTTTTGGAATTTTGTTTGGTACTGCATTGAATCTGTAGATCAGTTTGGGTAGAATTGACACCTTAACTATATTTAACCTTCCTATCCATGAGCAGGGAATGCCTTTCCACCTATTTAGATCTTCTTTGATTTCTTTCAGCAATATTATGTAGTTTTCTGTGTACAAGTCCTTCATGGCCCTAGTTAAGTCATTCCTAGGTACTTGATTCTTTTAGTTACTATTTTGAATGGAATTTATTCCAAACTGACTCCTCATTTAGGTGATTGCTTGTTGTGATGGTTTGAAAAGATTTATGTACCCTAGAAAACCCATGTTTTAATCCTGATCCCATTTTGTAAAGACAGCCATTTCTTCTCATCCCTATTCAGTACTGTATTCTAATCAGTATTCAGTACTGTATGTTGGAAACTTTAATTAGATTATCTCCATAGAGATGTGACTCAATGAAGTGTGGGTATTAAAGTTGATTAGGTGGAGACGTGTCTCCACCCATTCTACGTGGTCTTGATTAGTTTACTGGTATCCTATAAAAGAGGAGACATTTTTGGAGGGAATGCCTTTTTGAGAATGATGAAAAAGTCACAGCAGAGTCAAGCAGAGCCACAAGTCCGAGAAAACCACAGGGTCCACCAGTCAGCAACTTTTCGTGATTCTGAGAGAGAAGAGAATGCCACAGAACCATGAATCAGAGAGTCCACCAGCCAACGGCTTTTGAAGATGAGGGAGGAAAATGCCTCCCAGGGAGCTGGAGAGGAAGCTAACAGATGACGCCATGTTTGCCACATGCCTTTCCAGATGAGAGAGAAACCCTGACCATGTTTGTCATGAGCCTTTCCACTTGATAGAGAGAGATCCTGAACTTCATTGGCCTTCTTGAATCAAGGTGTATTTCCCTGGATGCTTTAGATTGGTCATTTCTATAAACTTGCTATAATTGGGACATTTCCACAGCCTAAAAACTATTAACTTGCAACTCATTAAATTTCCCTTTTTAAAAGCCATTGCATTTCTAGTAAATTGCATTCTGGCAGCTAGCAAACTAGAACACTTGTGTGTAGAAATGTTACTGATTTTTGCACAATAATTTTATATCCTGCCTCCTTGATGAATTTGTTTATTAGCTCAAGTGACTTTGTTGTAGATTTCTCAGGATTTTCCTAGTATAATGTCATCTGCAAATAATGAAGTTTTACTTCTTCCTTTCCAATTTAGATGCCTTTTATTACTTTGTCCTGATTGATTGCTCCAGCTAAAACGTCTAGCACAATGTTGAATATCAGTGGTGACAGAGGGCATCCTTTGTCTCATTCCTGATCTTAGGGGGAAAGCTTTCAGTCTCTTTCCACTGAGTACAATGCTGGCTATAGCTTTCTCATATATTCCCTTTATCATACCTTTTATTCCTATCTTTTGGAGTGTTTTTATCTGAAAAGGTTGTTGAATTTTGTTGAATGCTTTTTCAGCATCAATCGAGATGATCATGTGATTTTTCCCTTTCGTTTTGTTAGTGTGCTGCATTTACATTAACTGATTTTCTTGTGTTGAACCTTCCTTGCATTTTGGTATGAGCCCCACTTGGTCATGGTGCAGAATTCTTTTAGTGTGTTGCTGGATTTGATTTGCTAGTACTTTTGTAGATAATTATTGCATTTATGTTCATTAGGGAGATTGGCCTGTAGTTTTCCTTTCTTATAGCATCTTTACCTGGTTTGGGTACTAAAATAATATTAGCTTCATAAAATGAGTTAGGTAGTACTTTTCCCTCAATTTTTTGGAAAAGTTTGAACAGGATTAATGTTAGTTCTTTTTGGAATGTTTGATAAAATTCCTCTCTGAAGTCATCTGGCCCTGGGCTTTTTTTTGTAAGAAAATTTTTGGTAACTGACTGAATCTCTCAATTTGAGATTGGTGTATTGAGATCTTCTATTTCTTCATGAGTCAGTGTAGTTTGTTTGTGTGTTTCCAGGAATTTGTCCATTTCACCTAAGTTGTCTAGTTTGTTGGCATATAGTTTGTTCATAGTATCCTCTTATGATTTCTTTTATTTCCTCAGGGTCTGTGGTAATGCACCCCTTCTCATTTCTGATTTTGTTTATTTGCATCCTCTCTTTTTTTTGCTTTGTCAGTCTTGCTAGTGGCCCATCAATTTTATTGATTTTCTCAAAGAACCACCTTCTGGTTTCACTGATTCTTTCTATTGTTCTTTTGTTCTCCCATTCGTTTATCTCTGCTTTAATCTTTGTTATTTCTCTTTTTCTATTTGCTTTGGGGTTAGTTTGCTGTTCTTTCTCAAGTTTCTCCAGGTGAGCAGTTAAGTCCTCAATTTTTGCTGTTTCTTGTTTTTTAATATAGGCATTTAAGGCAATAGATTTCCCTCTTAGTACAGAATTTACCACATCCCATAAGTTCTGATGTGTTGTATTCTCATTTTTATTCATCTCCAGATAGTTACTTATTCTCTAGCAATTTATTCTTTGACTCACTGGTTGTTTAAAAGTGTGTTATTTAATCTCCATATATTTGTGAAAGTTCTTGTTCTTTGGTGGTTATTGAGATCCGGTTTCATCCCATTGTGATCAGAGAAAGTGCTTTGAATAATTTCAATGTTTTTAAATTTATAAAGACCTGTTTTGTGCCCCAGAATATGATCTATCCTGGAGAATGTTCCATAAACACTAGAGAGGAAAGTATATCCTGGTGTAATGACCTATATATGTCTGTTAGGGCTAATTCATTTATCAAGTTGTTAAGTTCTCTAATTTCTTGTTGATCTTTTGTCTGTCTGGTTGTTCTATCTATAGAGGAGAGTGGTGTATTGAAGTCTTCTACTATTATTGTTGAATCATCTATTTCTCCCTTCAGTTTTGCCAATGTCTGCTCATGTACTTTGGAGCTCCCTGACTGGAGGCATGAACATTTATGATTGCTATTTCTTCTTGGTGAATTGTTCCTTTTATTAATAGTGTCCTTCTTTGTCTGTTATGATGTCTTTACATTTAAAATCTATTTTGCCCAATATTAGTATAGCTACTCCTGCTTTCTTTTGGTTACAACTTGTGTAGAAAAATTTTTCTATCCTTTCACTTTCAATCTATTTCTATCCTCGTGTCTAAGATAAGTCTCTTGTAAGCAGCATATAGCTGGATTATGTTTCTTAATCCATTCTGCCAATCTGTATCTATTAACTTGTAAGTTTAGTCCATTAACATTCAAAGTTATTACTGAAAAGGCATTTCTTGAATCCACTATCTTATCTTTTGGAAATTCTTTGTCACATTTATATATTCTTTTCCTTCTTTCTCTTTTTATCCATCAAATTATCCTTAGTGGTTCTCTTCTGTTCTGTGCCCTCCTCCAGACCTCCCTATCCTGTCTTTTTATTTCAACTGGCAGAACTCCCTTTAGTAGTTCTTGTAGGGCCAGTCTCTTATTGGCATATTCTTTCAGGATTTGTTTGTCTGTGAAAATTTTAATCTCTCCCTCAGTTTTGAAGGACTATTTGTCTGGGTACAGAATTCTTGGTTGGAAATCTTTCTTTTTCAGGATCTTAAATATATCATAACTCTGCCTTCTCTCCTCCTGAATGCCATTTGAGTAGTCTGGACTCGGTTATGTGATTTCCCTTGTATGTAGTAGGTTGTGTTTCTCTTGCTGCTTTCAGGATTCTCTGCTTCTCTTCAGTATTCGATTGACTGATTATTATGTATTTTGGGGAAGGTCTATTTGGGTTTATTCTATTTGGAATTAGTTGTGCTTCTTTGATGTGCATATTTATGTCCTTTATAAGTGTTGTGAAGTTTTCCACCATTATATCCTCAACTAATCTTTCTAGCCCTTTACGCCCCACTTCTTCTGGGACACCAATGATTCTTATATTTGTGCACTTTGTTTTGTCCATCATTTCACTGAGATCCAATTCAAATTTTTCTATCATTTCTGCCATTTGTTGTTTTGAGTGTTCAAAATCATTTGTCCTGTCTTCTAGTTCACTTTTCATTCCTCTGCCTCTTCAAATCTGTTGTAGTGTCTCTAGTATGTTTTTGTTGGGTCTACAGCATCTTTAATCTCTGTGATATCTGCTGTTTTTCTATTTATTCTTTCAAATTCTGCTTTATGCTCTTCTAGTTTCTTGTTGATCTCCTTTATGTCGTTAGCCATCCCACTGATTTTATTTAGTGGAGTTATATGGACATCACTGATTAGTTATTCCAAAGTTTGTGTGTCCTCTGGTGTTTTAATTTGGTCATTAGGCTGGGCTCAATCTGTCTGCCTTGTGATATGCTTAATGATCTTCTGTTGTCTTCGTGGCATGTAAATATTTTGATTGATTTACTTTGGAAGTTGATTTCCTACAGTAATCTAAAGCCTTGTGTTTGCAGGATAGATGTGCAGCAGCTTGCAGGGCGCTGGGTGAGGCACAGTAGTGCAGTGATACTTGCAGCACAGGTTGACGATGGTACACAGGCACCTATGATGTGGGCACCCAGCGGTGGAGAGGATGTGGCTGTGCAGATGCACAAGTCTGGGGGGCAAGGCCTGTGGTGCACTGGTCTAGGGCACAGGACCCTTTGTTCACACGTTCAGCATTCAGGGCAGCAGGTGGCATTGCACCTGCATGGGCTGGGGGTGGATGTAGCCTGGCTGCACAGGTTAGTGCTTGTTCAAGCTTGGGGGCATGACTGGGGGCCATGTGCAAGCACAGATCTGAGAGAGCCGTACACTGATGTACATGTGCACAGAATTCGGGGGGGATGGAGGGATTGCATGACTGAATGGGTTGGGGGTGGCTGTAGCCTGGGTATGGAGGAATGTGCCAGCAGCCTTTATGCTGTAGGGGGTGGGAGGGGGAGGTAGGACTCAGGAGGGATGAGGCAATACCGCACCTTTACAGGAGAGGTGGGTTGAGGTGTGAGGTGAGATTGCACTTTGGCAGTGGTGGGTTGGGCTGGGGTAGGTATGTGCATGCTTGGAGTGGGGGTGTAGGGCAGGTACTCGTGCGAGGGGCTGGCAGTGCAGGAGCACTTGGAGTTCAGGGGCAGATGACAGGGTTTAGTTGTGTGGGGTGTGAGGTGGTTCACGGATCATGGGGCTGCGCTGGTGAGAGTTGTGCATTCGAGGAACGTGTCTTGGCTTCCTTCCTGGTCCCTGTCTCCCTATCCATGCACTCCTGAGGGCTCTGGGCTTACACATTAAGCTGTTTGCACTAACTGGATGGTCTCTGGTTCTCTGCTTCTCAGTTCCTCCGCTTTTGCAACCAGGGTCACCCTATGTGGTGTAGAAGACCCTCCTGGGTCACTTACACCCTGGAATCGCCATCTCAGTTGCCCTCCATCCCTTCTCTAACTGCTTCTTGGAACAAGGTTGAATTTGACCTATCCTATTCCACAATCTTCCTGGAACTCTTATGTTTAGCTTTTTAAGAAACTATCAAACTATATTCCAAAGTAGTTGTACCATTTTACATTTCCACTAGGAGAGAACAAGAGTCCTTTTCCTCCAAATCCTCAGCAATACTTTGTTTGGTGAGTCCTTCTAATTTTATCTTTCTGAGGGGTGTATAGTCATAGCTCATTGTGGTTACTTCCCTGATGATTGGTGGTGACCCTCACAGGATATGTGTGCCAGTTGGAAAGTGCTGTGTATCCCAGAAAAGCCATGTCCTTTAATCGTGATTCAAAATTGTAAGGTGGAAACCTTTGATTGGATTGTTCCCATGGAGACAAAACCACTCAGTTGTGGGTGTGGCCTTTTAATTTGATGAAGATGTGACCCCACTTACTCAGCTCTTGGTTGGTTTGCTGGAGTCTTTAAGCGAGCTCATGGAAAGGGAAAGAGCTCAGAGCCGACTAACATAGACGCAGACATTCAGAAATGCAGAAGCCCCAGCATAGAGATGCGAGAGAGCTAACAGAGACACAGAATTTGGAGATGCTTGAAGTACTGACGAGGAGAGCAGATGCCTAGACACGGACATTTGGAGATGCAGAGCCCAGCAGACATCGCCATGTGCCTTCCTATAAGATGCTAAGCCAGCTGGAACCCAGAGTTGTGTCCTGGAGGAGCTAAATGAAGGCCCATAGACGCTTAGAGAAGAAAACACTGGCATCAGAAGCTGGAAGCAACAGAACCAAGAACAAGGACCAGCAGATGCCAGCTACATGCCTTCCCAGATAGGCCTTTCTTGAGTCATCATTCTCTGAATACTTTAGTTGGACATTTTATGGCTTTAGAAATATAAACTTGTAACTTAATGAATTCCCTTTTTAAAAGCTGTTCTGTTTCTGGTATATTGCATTTCTGGCAGCCTTAGCAAACTAAAAAAGTATGCAAAAAGTAAATCAAAATTAATTATAGACCTAAATGTGAAAACTACAGTGCTTCTAAAAGAAAATCTAGTAGAAAACATTTGCAGTCTCAGGTAGACAAGATTGTTTAGGACAGCAAAGGCAAACTAAATTTATAAAATGATAAATCAGACTTCATAAAAACTAAAGATGTATGCACTTTCAAAGACACTATAAGAGAATAAAAGGCAAGTCACAGACCAGGAGAAAATTTTGCAAAGCATGTATCTGGTAAAGGACTTGTATCCAGGATACAAAAAGAACTCTCAAATCTCAATGCTACTGAATTTGACCTGCAGTACCTGTCTGTTTCAGTTTGCTAAAGCTGCCAGAATGCAATATTTCAGAAATGGATTGGCTTTTGTGAAGAGGATTTATTAAATTCCAAGCTACAATTCTAAGGCCCTGAAAATGTCCAAATTAAGGCACCAACAAGAGGATTCCATCACTCTGGAAAGGCTGATCCAGTCTGGGGTTTTTCTGTCATGTGGGAAGCCACATGGCAACATCTGATGTCTTCTCCTGGCTTCAAATGGTTTTCTCAGCTCTTTCTGTACCTCTTGACGTCTGTGTCTGAGTTTTCTCCAAAATGTTCCCCTCTTAAAGGACTCCAGTAAACTAACCCAGACCCACGTTGAATAGGCAGGGTCACATCTCCATCTAATCAAACGTTTCCACCCACAGTTAGGTGGGTCACATCTCCATGGAAATAACCTAACCAAAAAACCCCACCCAAACAGGGGTCTGGCCCCACAAGATTGGATTAGGATTAAAGGGATGTGACTTTTATGGGGTACAAAACAGTTTCAAACTGGCATAGTATCAAAACTCCAGTGACCTTTTTTGCAGAAATAGAAAGACTGACCCTCAAATTCATATGGATTGTACGGGCCATGAATAAGCAAATCAATATCACAAAAGAAGAATGAAAATTCCCAATTTCAAAACCTACTACAAAAACACAGTAGTCAAAACAGTGTGGTACTGTCATAAAGATAGGCGTACTGACCAATGGAATAGAATTTAGAGTTCTAAAATAAACCCATACACCCATGGGAAATCTATTTTTGACAAGGGTGCCAACGACGTTAATTTGGGAAGAATGGCCTCTTCCAAAGAGGGAAAACTGGATATCCACATGCAAAAGAATGAAGCTGAACCCCTACTTCACTCCAGAGACAAAACTAACTCTAAGTAAGCCAAGGACTCAAACATCAGAGCCAAAACCATAAAACTCTTAGAAGAAAATCTTGGATTTCGTAGCAATTTCCTAGACATGACTCCAAAAGCATGAGCAGTAAAAAAAATAGATAAAATAGACTTCATCGAAATTTAAACTTTTTACATCAAAGGACAGTATCAAGAAAGTGAAAAGACAACCTGGGAGAAAATAACGGTTAACTAGATGTCTGATAAAGGTTTACAGTCCAGAATATATAAAGAACAGCTACCACTCAACAACAGGAAGACAAATAACCCAATTTAAATATGGGCAAAATACTTGAATAGACATTTCTCCAAGAAAGAACTACAGATGGCCCAGAAGCCCATGAAAAGATGCTCAGCATCGTTGGTCATCAAGGAAATGCACATCAAAACCACAGTGAACTACCTCTTCATACCCACTAGGATGGCTATTGTTGAAAAGGAAAGAGAAAAGAGCAAGTGTCAACAATGGTGCAGAGAAATAAGAACACTTGTTCAGTGCTGGTGGGAGATAAGAGGGGAAAGCTGTTGGAGAAGTCAGTTTGGCTGTTCCTCAGAAAGCTGAAAACTGAATTACGGTATGACCTGGCAATCCCACTTCTTGGTAAATACACCAAAGAACTGAAAGCAGAGACATGGATATTTGTACATGGATGTTCATAACAGCATTATTCTCAATCACCAAAATGGGGGCAACCCAAGTGTCCGTCAGAACAGATAAACTAAAATGTACTGGTTTGAAAGTATCATGTACCCAGAAAAGCCTGATTCAGTCTTGTGGGGAAGGCTGTTTTCTTTTAATCCTGATTCAACACTGTAGGGTAGATACTTTTGATTAGATTATCCCCCAGAGATGTGGCCTGCTTGATTGTGGGTGCGGCCTTTTGATTAGATGGTGACATGACTCTGCCCATTCAAGGTTGTTTGCTAGAGTTCTTTAAAAGTAGAAGCATAGAGCTGATACAGATGGGGACACTTGGAGAACAGAGACACAGATATTTAAAGATGCTTGGAGCCCAGCAGGCGTCACCATAAGATGTTAAGCAAGTCAGAACCTGGAGAGAGCTAAGGGGAGCCAAGAGATGAAGGTCGGCCCTGGAGAAGCAAAGTGAGGAGCCCTCACAGAAACAGAGGCTGAAAGCAACAGAGCCCAGGAGCAAGGGACCAGCAGATGCCAGCATGTGAATGCCCAGCTGACAAGAGATGCTCCAGATGGCATTAGCATTTCTTGTTGATGCCTTAATTTGGACACTTTCATGGCATTAGAACTGTAAACTTTTAACTTGTTAAAGTCCTTTTTAAAAAGCCATTCCAGTTCTGGTATATTGCATTCTGGCAACTTAAGGTACTAATAAAACATGCCATGAAATATTATTCGGCGCATAGAAGGAATGAAATTCTGATACATTCCACAATAAGGATGAACCTTGAAGACATCATGTTTAGTGGAATAAGCCAGACACCAAAAGACAAATTATTTATATGAAATATCTAGGAAACAGAAGTTTGTATGTTATCAGGAGCCAATGGGGCCAGGAGGTGGGGGTGTGAGAAGAGGGAGTATTGTTTAATGGGTGCAGAGTTTCTGTGTGCACTGATAAAAATTATGACAGTGGATACTGGTGATGGTGGCACAATACTGTGAATTTGTACACTTGAAAGTGGTCAAAATGGAAAGTTTTGATTTGTATATTTGTTGCTACAATTAAAAGTTTTAAAAAATTCCATGGAAGAAAGAATCCAATTTTTTAAAATGGAAAAAGGATTTGAGTAGACGGTGACTCAAGAAGATATATGGATAGCAAAGACACACATGAATAGATGTTCAACATCAGTCCATCAATTGCTTTTAAGGTAAGCTGCGTAGATATTACTGCCATTATTATTATCATCATTTTGAAGAAGAGGAAATGGAGATCCAAAAAGTCCAAGTGACTTAGGGTGACACAGCTGGCAGACAGTAAATCTGGGCAAGAGTGTTTAGCTCTGGGCCAGTGCTTCCCGCGACCTGCCCTGCATAGTGGAAGTGGCAGTCTCCAGGGAGTACCCTGGGGCAGAGTCGGGGTGGGGGTATCTGGGCACGCAATGTGTCACACAAAAGCAAGAAGGCTGGGACAGGAGTGTCCAGGCAAGCTCGGGTCAGGATCGTGGACGCTGACAGGTTGGGCATCCTTAGAGAGGGACAGTTGGCCAGGAGGCCAGCACCAGGCCGGCCATCCAAGCAGGAGGCGCTCCACGGGCTCAGCCTGTGTGCGGTCAAAGAGAGTTCCAGGTCATGGAGAGAGCCCATGAGTGGACCGACACAGGAGGGTGGGCAGGTGGGCCGAGGAAACCCAGGCAGGCACAGGGCGGTGCAGGACATGGGGTGGGGGTGGGCGTCCCTCCAAGCATGTCACTCCAGGAAAGAATGACCGTCCCAGAGATGAAAGTGGGAACATAGCAATTCATTCCTGACTTTGTTCTGTTTTCATGTACCTTGATGAACTGGTCTCACAATGAATACCCGATTCCTTAAATCCTACTCCCCTAACACCTTCACGGCATATCACGGACCCCACGAATCAACAGCCTCAGTCCTGCCTTGGCCATCAGCTCTGGGGCCCACTGGAGGCTGCAGGCCCCGGGTGGAAGGACCGGCACCTGGAGAGCTACCCCTGTCCGAGCTCTTCTAGGACAAGGTCAAAATGCCCATCAAGAAAGAAATGCAGGCGAAGGGGCTTCCTGGAACTCTGCATTGGTTCCAGTTTCCTTTAACCTAAAGTTAACAGAGCTTCGTTTGGATTACAGATTATATTATTTACCCTTCAATACAGACCACCTCTGGGTTGGTGTGCATTACTTCTCTGAACAACGTAGCATGTTTTACATGGATTTTTTTTTCCATTGTAATTATTAATTTTAATTTTTACTTTTACTTAAAAAGTCAGGCATTTGCTGCAACAGATTTAAAACCAGAGATCACGTGAAAATGCAAGAGTCATGGAGTAATGAAGGGTTCCTGAGTTTCCGAATGTGTCCTCAGAATTGCTATTTCGTTGGGTAGGAGGCCCCCCGGCGTGGCCATCTCTCACCATCACCCGGCCGCGGCCTGCGGGAGGCTGAGCGCTGTCACTGGGCACAGGGTGGGGAGGCAGAGCGAGGTCTCTGCTGATGTTCCCGAACCCTCCGAGCACAGGACAGGGAACGGAGAGGACAACCCCCGCAGGCTTCCCCCGCACACCCTGCAGGGTGCTCAGGCTCTTCACTCCGGACCCTCAGCGGGGCTGCTGGGGAGGCGGGTGAGCCAGGGCTGCCAGGTCTGTGCCCTGAGATGACCTCGTTCTCCTTTGGGACCATTTCAGGTTCACGAAAGAAACCAGTTTCCTCGGGCAGTGCTCTTTTTTTTAATTATTATGAACGAACTTTATTTTTTAGAGCAGTTTAGGTGCATGGAAAACTTGAGCAGACAGTACAGAATTCACATATTCCCTGCCCCCCTCACCCCTAGTTTCTCCTATGATTGACATCTTGCAGTAGTGTGGTGCATTTGTTGGAATTGATAAGCCGAAATTAATACATTACTAAATAATGTCCATGGTTTACATCTGGGTTCATTCTTTGTGTTTATTCTTCTTTGGGTTTGGGACAAATGCATGTTACATATCCACCATTACGGTATCATACGGAACAGTATTACTGCCCTAAAAATCCCCTGTGCTTCACCCGTTTATCCCTTCCTCTCACCCCTCCCCCAAACCCTGGCAACCACTGATCTTTCACTGTCTCCATAGTTTTGCCCTTTCCAGAATGTGCTACATTTGGAATCATATAGTATGTCCCCTTTTTAGACTGATTTTTTTCACTTAGCAATATGATTTAAGGTTCTTCCATGTTTTTTTTTCACTGTATAACATATATACATATATACAAAGCAAAAAAAGAAAAACACAATAGTTTTCAAAACACTCTTCAACAAGTGGTTACAGGACAGATCCCAGAGTTTGTCATGGGCTACCATACAATCCTCTCAGATTTTTCTTTCCAGCTGCTCCAGAATATAGGAGGTTAGAAGGCTTAAATATTTTTTTATCATCACAATCAACTTTTTTCCTTCTTTTTTTGTGAAAAATAACATATATACAAAAAGCTATAAATTTCAAAGCACAGAACCAAAATTAGTTGTAGAACATATTTCAGAGTTTGACATGGGTTACAATTCTGCAATTTTAGGTTTTTACTTCTAACTGTTCTAAAATACTGGAGACTGGAAGAGATATCAATTTAATGATTCAGCATTCATATTCATTTGTTAAATTCTACCTTCCCTGTATAACTCCACCATCACCTTTGATCTTTCTATCCATCTCTTTAGGGGTGTTTGGGCTATGGCAATTCTAAATTTTTTATATTGGAAGGGTCTGTCATGAAAATGGGGTAGGGAGATGGAACCATCTGATGTTCTGGAGAGGCTGGGCTAGGCTTCAGGGCTTATCTGGACCATGGACCCGTCTGGAGGTTGTAGGTTTCTGGAAAATTACCCTGGTGCATGGAACCCTTGTGGAATCTTATATATTGCCCTAGGTGTTCTTTAGGATTGGCTGGAATGGTCTTGATTGGGGGTTGGCAGGTTATGATGGTAGCAAGGTCTAACTGAAGCTTGAGTAAGAGCAACCTCCAGAGTAGCCTCTTGACTCTATTTGAACTCCCTCTGCCACTGATATTTTTTTAGTTACACTTCTTTTCCCCGTTTTGGTCAGGATGGAATTGTTGATCCCACAGTGCCAGGTCTGGATTCATCCCAGCGAGTCATCACCCACGTTGCCAGGGAGAGTTTCACCCCTGGATGTCATGTCCCACGAAGGGGGGAAGGCAATGATTTCACTTGCAGAGTTGGGCTTAGAGAGACTGAGGCCACATCTGAGCAACAACAGAGGTCCTGCAGAAGTAACTCTTAGGCATGCCTATAGGTAGGCTAAGCTTCTCTGCTACCTACATAAGCTTCACAAGAGTAAGCCTCAGGATCAAGGGCTTGGCCTATTGATTTGGGTGTCCCTAAAGCTTGACACAGTATCAGGGGATTCCCTGATGGTAAGCCTTAATGGTTTCATATTCTTTCTCCCATCCCTCAGGGGACTCTGCCAATACTTTTTGATTATCTGCTTAATATACTTTAGGATGTATCCAGGCATTACAATAATCTATACAGGATTAAAGGACCTCTTTCTTATTCTGGGCTCCCTGTGTTTCAGTTGTTCAAATGAGCTATACAGACATGTTGAATTAGATTATGCACTACAGAAAATTTCAGTTCCAGACCAAATAAACCTTTCTTCCATTGGTCTCAAAGAGAATGTGTGGTTCTAAAATATAGACACTGTCTTCCTTACCCCTATATCTGAATTACGTTAACCCCAATCTATTCAGCTTCATTCTTATCTTTAAATATCAGGTTGTTACATATAAAACAGCCTCTGAAAATCCAGAAATAATATTCACCACCCTGAACTTAATGTGTCTGCTCTAAAAGCTTGCAAGCCCCTGTTTTCTAATGAGCATTTTCTAAATGTGACCATACCATTCTTATTCTTTTCTTTCTGGCTTATTTTGTCCCACCAAATGTCCCACATGTTCATTCACATCATTGTTCTTTTTTAAAGCAGCACAACTTTTGTTCATAAGTATACATCATCATTCACCAGTCTACTCCATCAGAGCATCCTTCAGCCACCTGCATTCATCAGGCATCATGAATAAGGCCCAAAGTCCACAGTCCATCAACATTCTCAATTTTAGATAATGTCATTGTTCCCAAGAGAAAGAAAACCAATAAATACACTCTCAGCAAATAGGAAATCTAAACCTCCTCTTAACTCTTTTCCCTCCCCCCTCCCCCCATTATTTACCTCTGCTGTTTCTGTAGCAGTGCTGGTGGATGCCATTTGAACATAGCTCATAGCATGCAATAGCAGTTTTCCCCTGTACCCTGGACTTAAACACTCTTTGTACAGGAATCATATCTTTGAAGTAATCCTTGCAAGAACTAATTCATATTTCTAGTGTGAGTCAGTGGGACATGTAGTTCTATACAATCCCTTTCAATCTTGCTCATCTTCGATATGGTAATATTACTTATAGCTTACTAGAGAATCACCTTCACTCCTATCTATTCCCTTACTTTGCAGTTCAGCCTTGTTAGCTAATGGTTCATCCATCTCTAGTTTCTATGTATCTCTGAGTCCCCTATATTCTGTATTATAAGCCTCTGATTATACCTTTATCATGGTCATGAAAGTGGAATCATACAGTATTTATCCTTTTGTGTCTATTACTAATTTCACTCAGCATTATGTCCTCAAGGTTCATCCAACTTGTCATGTGCTTCAGGATGTCATTTTGTCTTAATGCTGCATAATATTCCATCATATGTATATACCACATTTTGTTGAATCACTCCTCTGTTAATGGGCATTTTGTTTGTTTCCATCTTTTGGTGATTGTGAATAATGCTACTATGAACATCGGTGTGCAAACGTCTGTTTGTGTCATTGCTTTCAGCTCTTCTGGGTATATACCAAGTAGTGCTATTGTTGGGTCCTAGGGCAACTTGATATTTAGTTTCCTAAGGAACCACCAAACAGTCTTCCATAGTGGCTGCACCATTATACATTCCCACCAGCAGTGCCCAGTTTCTCCACATCCTCTCCAACATTTATAGTTTCCTGTTTGTTTAATAGCAGCCATTCTTTTAGGTGTGAGGTGGTATCTCATTGTAGTCTTGATCTGCATTTCCCTTATAGCCAATGAAAATGAACATCTCTTCACGTGCTTTTGAGTCATCTGTATTTGCTCTTCAGAAAAATGCTTATGCATTTCTTTAGCCCATTTTATAATAGGGTTGTTTGTTGTTCTGTTGTTGAGTTGTATGATTTCTTTGTATATACAGGAAATCAAACCTTTGTCTAATATGTGATTTCCAAATATTTTCTCCATTGAGTTGGCTGTTTCTTCATCTTTTTGACAAAGTTTTGAGGTGCAAAAGCATTTGATTTTGAGGTGTTTCCATTTATCTATTTTTTCTTTTGTTGCTTGTGCTTTGGATGTAAATTTTAGGAAGCTGCCTCCTATTACTAGGTCTTGAAGATGTTTCCTTACATTTTCTTCTAGAAGCTTTATGGTGCTTGTCTTTAGATTTAGGTGATTGACCCACTTTGAGTTAATTTTTATGTAGGGTGTAAAACAGGGGTCTTCCTTCATTCTTTTTTTTTTTTAATTTGCATATGGGCAGGAGGCACCAGGGATCGAACTCCAGCACGGCAGGTCAGAGCTCTGCCTGCTGAGCCACGGCAGCCGCCCTTCCTTCAATCTTTTGGCTATTGATATCCAGTTCTTCCATGCCCAATTATTGAAAAGACTATTTTGTCCCAGTTCAGAAGATTTGGGGACCTTGTCAAAAATCAGTTGACCATAGATTTTGTGTTCTATTTCTGCACTCTTGATTTGATTCCATTGGTCAATGCTTCTGTCTTTGTGTCAGTACCATGCTGTTTTGACCACTGTGGCTTTATAAGTTTTAAAGTCAGGGAGTGTTAATCCTGCCATTTTTGTTCTTCTTTTTTAGGATCTTTTTAGCTAATTGGGGTCTCTTTCCTTTCCAGGTGAATTTGGTAATTAACTTTCCCAAATCTGCAAAGTAGGTGGTTGGAATTTTGATTGGTGCTGTGTTGAATCTGTAGATCAGTTTGGGGAGAATTGACGTCTTAATTATATTTAGCCTTCCTATCCGTGAGCAGGGAATGTCTTTTCACCTATGTAGATCTTCTTTGATTTCTTTTAGCAATGTTATGTAGTTTTTTGTGTACAAGTCCTTTATGTCCCTAGTTAAATTCATTCCTAAGTACTTGGTTCTTTTAGTTGCTATTTTGAATAGAATTTTTTCCTTAACCGACTCTTCAGCTAGGTCATAGTTTGTGTATAGAAACATTACTGATTTTTGCACATTAATTTTATATCCCACCACCTTGCTGAATTTGTTTATTAGCTCAAGTAACTTTGCTGTAGATTTCTCAGGATCTTCCAAGTATAGTATCATATCATCTGCAGATAAATGAGAGTTTTACTTCGTCGTTTCCAATTTGAATGCCTTTTATTTCTTTGTCCTGTCTGACTGCTCTAGCTAGAACTTCTAGCACTGTGTTGTATAATAGTGGTGACAGTGGGCATCCTTGTCTTGTACCTGATTTTAGGGGGAAAGCTTTCAGTCTCTCTCCATTGAGTACAATGCTGGCTATCGGTTTTTCATATATTCCCTTCATCATATTGAAGCAGTTACCTTTGATTCCTATCTTTTGGAGTGTTTTTACCAGAAAAGGATGCTGAATTTTATTGAATGCTTTTTCAGCATCAATTGAGATGATCATGTGATTTTCCCTTTTGATTTGTTAATGTGTTGTTTTACATTAATTGATTTTCTTGTGTTGAACCATTCTTGCGTTCCTGGTATAAACCCACTTGGTCATGATGTATAATTATTTTAATGTGTTATTAAATTCGATTTGCTAATATTTTATTGAGAATTTTTGTATCTATGTTCATTAGGGAGATTGGCCTATAACTTTCATTTCTTATAGCATCATTACCCGGTTTTGGTACTAAAATAATATTAGCTTCATAAAATGAGTTAGGTAGAGTTCCTTTTTTCTCAATTTTTTGGAAAAGTTTGAGCAGGATTGGTATTAGTTCTTTCTGAAATGTTTGATAAAATTCCCCTCTGAAGCCATCTGGCCCTGATTTTTGATTACTGATTTAATCTCTTTACTTGTGATTAGTTTGTTGAGATCTTCTATTTCTTCCTGAGTCTGTGTAGCTTGTTTGTATGTCTCCAGGAATTTGCCCATTTCATCTAAAATCTAAGTTGTCTAGTTTGTTGGCATATAGTTGTTCATAGTATCCTCTTATGATTTCTTTTATTTCCTCAGGGTCTGTGGTAATGCACCCCTTCTCATTTCTGATTTTGTTTATTTGCATCCTCTCTCTGTTTCTTTGTCAGTCTTGCTAGTGGCCCATCAATTTTATTGATTTTCTCAAAGAACCACCTTTTAGCTTTATTGATTCTTTCTATTGTTCTTTTGTTCTCCCATTCATTTATGTCTGCTTTAATCTTTGTTATTTCTCTTCTTCTATTTGCTTTGGGGTTAGTTTGCTGTTCTTTTTCAAATTCTTCCAGGTTTGCTGTTAAATTCTTGATTTTTGCTCTTTCTTGTTTTTTAATATAGGCATTTAGGGCAATACATTTCCCTCTCAGCACAGCCTTTGCCACATCCAAAAGTTCTGATAAGTTGTACTCTCATTTTCATTCACCTCTAGATAGCTATTGATTTCTCTAGCAATTTCTTCTTTGACCCACTGGTTGTTTAAAAGTGTGTTATTTAATCTCCGTATGTTTGTGAAAGTTCTTGTTCTTTGGTGGTTACTGAGATCCAGCTTCATCCCATTGTGATCAGAGAAAGTGCTTTGAATAATTTCAATGTTTTTAAATTTATAAAGACCTGTTTTGTGTCCCAGCATATGATCTATACTGGAGAATGTTCCATGAGCATTTGAGAAGAATGTATATCCTGGTGCTTTGGGGTGCAATGACCTATATATGTCTGTTAGGTCTAATTCACTTATCAAGGTATTCAATGTCTCTATTTCCTCATTGATCTTCTGTCTGGTTGTTCTGTATATAAAAGAGAGTGGCATATTGAAGTCTCCCACTATTATTGTTGAAACATATATCGCTCCCTTCAGTTTTGCCAATGTCTGTCTCATGTACTTTGGAGCTCCTGGAAGTCATCTGCTACTACATTTCCCACAAAGCCATAAAAATTACAACGATTTAGAGCCAGATCCCCAAGATTGCTTCACAGGTAAAGAGCAATAATAGCGACTAACAATTACTGACCAGGTGCATATGCTAAAACCACCTCAACATCTGCACAGTATCTACTTTAATTCCCCAGCAGGTGGTCAGAGTTGTTACTTTTCTTATTATTAAGTTATCATAATAATATTATTAATAGTTTACACATTTTACGCGTGAGGTTTAAGAGTAGCAAATAGTATGTCTAAAGTCGCAATGATAGGGAAAGGCAGTATCTAGATTTCCACTTCAGTCTGGTGAGCTCTGGAGCACTGCATCATACAGAGACCTTCTCCTGCCAGCTAGGCTGCTGTGGCCTTCCATAGGCTAACCTGACATTCCATAGGCTAACCTGACATTCCATGGGCTAACCTGACATTCCATAGGCTAACCTGACCTTCCATGGGCTAACCTGACCCTCCATAGGCTAACCTGACTTTCCATGGGCTAACCTGACATTCCATGGCGTAACCTGATATTCCATAGGATAACATGACCTCCCATAGGCTAGCATGTCTTTCCATAGGCTAACCTGATATTCCATAGGCTAACCTGACTTCCATAGGATAGCCTGATCTTCCATAGGCTAATCTGACTTCCATAAGATAACCTGACCTTCCATAGGATAGCATGAGCTTCCTTGGGCTAACATGATCTTCCATAGACCATGCAGCACCTAAGCTGACCTTCAGGTGAAGCCTCAGCCAGATCCAGGGAGCCCCGGGGGCAGGGCTCCTAAATTCCAGGCAAACAGGCAATGGTTAAGGAATCTGCGAGTGTTTAGGCTGGAAGAGAGAAAAATAAGGACTGGTGAAGCAGTAGATGAATCCAAATATTTACATGCCACATGAAAAATTCTAGTTGTATCCAACGTGCCTAGTTAATCAAACAGAGATGTTTTTAATCTCAGCAGAAGGAAGGGCTGCAGGACAGCCCGCCTCTGCTGACCCCTAAGCCAACCGCTCATTAGCGTCCACTCAGCAAGCACTTAGCAGCTGGGGCAGTCAGGCTTTCGAGGCACCCAGCTCAATGCCAGCCAAGACTGCAGTGTCAGGTCAGCGCGCCCCCACCATGCCCCCACCACACTTCCCACTTCGTCCTCCACTTCCAGCCTCCTGGCTCTGTGGTCACAGCTTATCATGAGCAGCTGCTGCATGCAGGGAATGAGACTGGATGGTGCAGAGACATCAGTTAAAACACGACAGACTCTGATGAGCTCACAGCCCGGCACCCAAAGGATAAATTGGAATATAATGTGGTAAGGGCAAGAGGAACCAAGAGCGCTGGAGATGGAGACACAAAATTTAATGTCAGGGTAAACAGGAACTCAGTTCATTCAGAACAAGCTCCAGTAGTTTCCTCATTTAATGAATATTGTTAAGCAAGGTGCTGTTTGCCAGACATGTCCAGGGAACATGGATATAATATTGAACAAGCCTGAACTTCCTTCCCTCGTGAAACATATGTGGCAAAGAGTAAAACTATAAAAGTCCTTTGTGTTTTTGAAAAAAAAAATCTACCTGGTGGAAAGATTTTCGTATATATTCTGTGGGACCAAGCCTTCTGAAACTTCCAGTTATTGATCCTAAATCTGATTTCTGAAGCCCAAATTCCTTTTCTATATGGAAGTCTTTCAAATATATGAAGGCAGCTAAGATATTTTCCTTAAGGTTTCTTAAGGAAACCTTAACTGATCAGAATTTTTCAGTTCTCGTTTTTCTTTTCCTTGTGCTCCCTATATGGAGTCTTTTTTATAAGAAGGGTCTCCTCAGAGATTATAGACCCCAGTCAGATTTTCCCAGACCAGACTGGCCTGTGTCTCAGGAAGAAAGCGTCAAAAGCATTAGTTTTCCCTGAGGGTGAGACCCAGCATGTTGACAGACTGTCCTGTGAAGCCTGTAGAATCTGTGCTTTTCCTGTCCTGCCCAGCATGTGGCACTTGCCTGCCTGCGGGTCCCACCAGCATAAAGTGATGTGGCACCTTCAACTTCAGCAGACTATTCCTGCTGGGGGCCTGGTTGAGACAGAGGTGAGGTTGTAGGCTGGCATTAATTGCTTCAGTTTTCCAGTACCTGGGGCCTGAATTCCTAGAAGGAGGGATTCCACTTGAGCTGGGCTTCATCTTTCTCTTGGGGAAGGTACAGCCTTTTGAGAATTAACTCCTTTCACCTCACTAGTTACTTTGTCTCACAAACAAGCTTAATTTCACCTTGCCTGGGGCAATGCTGGAGTCTGAGAAAGCTTCCAGTTCTATCTAATGGGCTGTTAAGGAGTAGGAAAAAAGTTTTTTCGGTGCAGGACTGGGGGTGGGGCCAGCTCCTCAGGTTTGTCAGTCAAGACCTTAAGTTGTTACATGGCTCTATGTATCGCCAGGCTCTATGTACCCCGTTTTCTTGGGGTTCAACCCTTTTTGCAGTATTTTGTGTTGTCCAACTAAAAAAAGCCTCTGTTTGTTTGTTTTTTCTGTCAGCCCTGCCTCCTCTCTGCTGAGACAAAACCTCCTAGTTCCTTTAGTGCTTATTCCAGGTTCATCTGAGCTGGGGGCCTGTTTTCAGTAGTCAGAGTTTGTTAATTAATTCTACAGGTGGAGCTTGGTTGAGCTAAGCCCTTGCTGCTGGTGAAGTCTGTTTCCTTTCCCCTGAGGGAACCAGCCTTCTCTGTCCATGGAGGAGGGGTGCAGCTTCTGCAGCTTGGTGGACTCACAGTTCTGTGTGGGGTCAGTCTTTCTACCTCATCCAGACTGTGTGTCCAGTCACTAAGGTAGCCCCAGCAATTGTTCTGTACTGTTCCTGGCTATTTACTAGCTGCTCTGGCGGACAAACTAAATTCCACACCTCACTAAGCCACCATCTTGCCCCGCCTCCAATTTCTTTTTAATAGTATGAAGTTTCCACTTGTTGGTACAACATTATTGCATTGTATTGATCTATGATTTTATACAATCTTGGAATGTTAGTGCTAAGGGAAAATGCAAATCTTCTAATCCTTTCCCCATGTTTTTCAGATGCAGATACTGATGTACAAAGAGGGCAAATGATAGCCTTAAAGCACAGCACATTATATTCCAGCCTGCAAAATACAGATTCGGCCTCCATATGTGGAGCCATGCAGTCGTCTTTAACCACCCTCTCCCCTTGTCTCTGATATTCTGCAGGAGGGAGGGCCCATATGCCCACTACCTGGTGACTCTCCTCGAGGGTCTTCACACGCTCAACCCATTTTCCAGACAGACACTCATGCTGTGTGTTTGAAAACTGTCACTCCCCTTGTTTACATCTTTTAGAAGCTCCCCGTGTATGTAAGATGGAGCCCAGCCTTGCTAGTGTGGCTCAGAAGACTCACTGGCCTTTCTAGTCAGTTTTCATTTCTTCTTCTCTTACATTCTGACTCTGGGTGACTACCATTCCCACCCATGACACACCTTCAGGGCCACACCTGGTCCTTACCCCTGACCTTTCCCTTCAGTTCAGTCTTCTTGAACTTCTACTTTCCCCACTTGAAAAACTCCCAGTTCACACTTTCAGCATTACCTGTGTGATGAAGTCTTTTCCCAAATTCTCACCATTGGCAGCACCCCACAGTGGTCAGTAGCAGCGCATTAATTGCTCTCTTTTCTGCATTTCCTTTTGGAGGCCTTGTAGAAGCTGCATTTGTGCCTTGGCACACACTGGCCTCCTTAGGAGACCCTCTTGAGAACAGCTTACATCCGCCTTCTAACAATGTTCTGACACCTATTCTATCATTTATTCAGCCAATTTACTCAAGCACATGTCAGGCACTGGACTGTCACCAACTTGTAGCCGTTTCACTCATGTTTCAGACACCCAGAAAAAATTGATGTGCACTAAAAACGAGTAATGACAAGGAGTATTTTGTCAGGGGAAGGACAGCTTTCAGTAGGGGCACAAATCTAGATTCAGCATCCAGGAAGGCCTCTCTGGAGAAGGGCTATTTGTGCCAAGACCCAAGAGCAACTTATTGAGTTGATCTTGCCTCCAAGTGGCCCTTTCAACCCTTTCTTTAAATAGTTGGTTATGAGCGAGGACGGTGGAATATGACTGGAGGACCTCTGCTGGCCTGGTTGCTGCACTCACCAGTATTGCAGGCATCCAGACTGGAGGTGGTAGTCGCAAGTTTTAGCAGCAGGTACAACATGGGCACCAACCTAGTGGGTGGCCCTGGCCATAGCTCCCCAGCCCACCCACCCCGGAGCACATGGCTGAGGCCAGCCCTGGGCAGAGAGGTCCACCTGCTGCAAATCTCTCCATTGCCTTGGACACAGAGGCAGGTCTGGGCTGCTCCTTCCCTAGAAGGTTTCCTTCTGCATGTGAAGACACCTGATAGAGTCTGCCTACAAATCTCCCCTAAATGCAAGCATGCAGACCAGACGTACTGCACCCCCTCCCACTCCTAGAACGACTCTCCCCGAGTCGGCTGAAAGCTCTGTCTGCTGATTCACATGTGCATTCACATCTAATTCTCCTTTAACACCCAGAATAAGCTCACAAGTACCCAGCTGCTGCCTTTCTCCCCTGGGGCTTTTTTTTGCAGGCCTCACCACCACGGAGGAGTTCTCAGCCGCATCTGTGGTTCAGCGAGACCCCCGATGTATGGGCCCATCCATTCTATTGGGGGTCTACCGGCAGACAGAGGCTGGAGGGAAACCTGCTAATATTCTGCGGGAGGTGGTGAGAAAGAAGGTCACTGTGCTGAGAACCATCGCGCCCTTTCTCTGCAGACTTCTCCTTGTTGCAGAGCCTGAAATAAGGGCATCTAACCTTGAGGAGGCCACGTGCAAGCAGTGGTCAACTAGAGAACCACCTCAGGGTCTCAGCAGCTCTACAGAAGCAAACAGCACGTGTCTGGTCTGCCCTCACATCCCTTCTGCGGAGCAGCCTTGGCATTTCTCCCAGGACAGGCGGAAGGCCTAGCATACCTTCATTTTGTTCCTTTCCCAACGAGTCAAGGAATGCTCAGTGCCTCCACTTGTCATACTTGCCTCATCTCAGAGTGCGATTGCAGTCACTAAACTTGAAGGTCCATGAATCAGCACGTAATTAGGGTACATAGTGAATTATTTCCATCACCCATTGTGAATTTTGGAAGTTCACCTATATTACTTCATTCCTTTGGTGTGGCTCAGAATTCTAGGACCCTGGCTTTGTCAAGCCAGAGGAGCTTTCCCTTGCTTCCAACAGCAGGTCTGTGGCCAAGCTAAGACTAAATGCGCTGTCCTTCCCAGACTTCTCCCGAGGCTGAGCCCCCCACAGCACCTGGCGCTTGTCACCTGAAATCCAGGAAGAGCTGCAGACTAGACCAGCCCCCCAGGACCAGCAGGTGCCCCTGCCAGCTTTTTCTCCTGGGTACCAGAGAAGGTTCTGGCGGCTTTGAGGCCACAGCTGCTCTAGGTCATCGTGGAGCCAGCCCTGGCAGCGCCTTCTCACTTGCTTTGACTGCATGGCCTTGGGCAAGGTTCGCTGAACTGTGGATCATGGCAGCAAACCCAGAGGGTAGCTGTTAAGACTGAGAGTGGGGGCCCAGCGTCCTCCCCAGCACCCCACAGAGGACAAGGTGGTGTGGGCTAACAAGTGGACCATGCCCAGTTCTCGGTGCTGGGGCATCCAGTGACATTGTCCAGCAAACTGACAGTCACTCCATCAGCAGAGCCAGCATCCTGCGCGCTCTGCTCCGCCCAGATTCGCTTTGCCACATGGGTGACCAGAACCCCAGAGGTGCCATTAGTCCTGCCCATGGGCTCAGCCTCTGCAGTGGGTCGAGCCCTCCATGGAGAGCCCAGAGGTCCATCAGGAGGGAGCACAGCCATCCACCCAATCTCCCCCCAATCTCCTCCACCACCAGCATCTCTGCGGGACCCCTCCCCGGGCCACTAGCGCCTCCACGAAAGCAGTGCCACTCTCGGACTGGCTGGAGCCCTGGGAAAGATGTGGGGGCGGGTGGGGGCTCCAGACGGGACCCTTAGAGAGCCTGGTAAACACGGGCACAAGAGACCATTTCTTCCCTGAACATGCAGCGTTTATTTTCCCTGCTTCCTCCCGGAGCCAGTGCAGGGGCCTCCAGCTGTCCCTGCCATTCAAATCACCAGTTGGCCCTTCGGGGAACGCGTTTTTCCAGCAGCAGCAGTTAGCGCAGAGGAGCAGCTGGGCATTAGCACCTTTATCACCCGGCAGTATTTGCTGTCCAAAGCGCTGAGTGGCCCAGCTACCAGCTCTCCGCGGTGTGTTTGTTTGCTGCTTCCAGCCGATCGTCTCACTGTGAGCTGCACTTTACCCAGAAGGGCTTTAACTGGAAAAGGGGACATGCTCTCGGGTTAGAAATCCTCATTCACGGAGCTCAGTTAAATCCTCTTCACTAGTATTTCTCACCTCTCTCTCCCCTTTTCTCTCCCAGGATCCAATTTTTCAAATAATGTGGGTGCCTGGATATGTTGCAGGTGTTCAATAAATATCTGATAACCTGAGTTAAGTCACTGGACACAGAGGGATGTGTAGAGAACAGGGACTCCCACTATAGACCTAGCAAGCGACTCAGTGTCCTAGGGTGCAAGCTCCCCTAGTAGATGGGGAAACTGAGGCACAGAGAGGGGGTGCATTGCTCACGTTTCACCAGCTTTCTTGGGGCACGGCCAGAACTCACTGAGTCCTACTTTCAGCCCACAGGGGTCAGGACCATGAAGATGCCTCACTCCTTCCCTTGGGACCGCGTGTCCCAAGTTCCAGCCAAATGGTGTGTTATTTTGCTGTCAGCTGACCCCAAGAGCTTGGTTAGTGTTAACATTTCATGCTACAGACAGGAAACAGAAAGAGCTGGGAATTTAAAACCTTTGTTCACCCAAGATTGTTCATGCGAGGTTTCACGTGCCTGGCTGTGCACCAGAATCATTACCTAGGAGCTTTCGAAATACAATTTCACTAGTAAATTGATCTCTGGACTTGCAAGCTTGAGAAACTGCGTGTGCGTTGCTTGTTTTTTTAGTTTGCTGGATCGTGCTGCCACTGATTCTGCAGCACAGGCAGGTTTGGAGGCGACAGAGCAGTAGGGGCCCCTGAGTCCCAGCTCCACCTGGGGGTCGTGGACTCAGAGCCGTCCGAGGAGGATGATACAGCTGCCGAGCAGCCTCCTGGAATCAATGCTAAAATCATGAATCAAACACATCTCCAAAAACAGTAGCCCATAGTAACAGTATTGACTACAAGATCCCGCTTGCTGGTCTGTCGAAGGAGAACTGGCCCCGGCCGGGGTGCCCGACCACTGCCCTCCGCAGTGCTGGCTGCAGCCGAGCTGAGCAAGGCCAGGGTCTTGTAAAGCCCGCATGCTTGTGTAGAAATGCTCTCGTCAACACGTAGTTCCAGCTGTAGCTCTCATCTGGCTTGAATCCCAGCCCTGCAGCCTTCTTTCCAAGAAATGCCACGCATTCTGGGAGTGTCCAGAACTGCACGTGCCCAGGACCGAGGCCAGTTTACCCCAATGTGCAATCAAACCGCAGCTCCCGCCATTCCACCCTCCCTGTCCCCGGGGCTGACGGCTTCACTGATATCCCGGGTTGACCTTCCCCAGTGTGGACTCTTGCCCGCTGACTCTGAGCCCCAGTTTGCAGGTGTCCTGGGTCAATCATTTAACCTCTGAATGTAAAATGGTGACGAGAGGGGCTGCAGCTCCCCAGCTGGTAACGATTCGAGACCCTGTACCACAGGGACCTGCCTGGGCAGGGCTCCCTGAGCATCTGCTGAATGGCAGCCTGCAGCGAAGCACCAGGACGCTCAAAGGCCGGCCACGACCGACGGCCTCGAAATGGCATGTGTCAGCTCAGGCCCGGCATCCTGGCTGCCTGCACCCAGGCCCTCCTCGGTTGCTTTCATCACATGCCAGTGTATAAGCCTTTCCCTCAGCCCCGAGGTGCCATCTCCACGTGGAGATGAGGAGGAGACACCCATAGTTCAGAGTCTAATCTCATGCGTCTCTGCCAGGAAAGTCGGATGAGAGCAAGGGGATCTGCTCTGCTCGTGCATGCCTCACTTCTGTATTTGAAAGTGGGGCAGGGCTGGCAGCTTTGGGGGATTTAAGGACAAACTGGAAACCAGGGCAGGGACTTCCAATTTAGCTCTCTGTGGCGGATCCATGACCTAACCTCAACTAATGTCTTCAAGATCAGCGCAGGCGAGCTGCCCAAGCCCAGGGAAATGCCATTGGCTATCTGAAGGGCAGGGAGCATCTCCTGCAAAGGGTGGAATCAGGAGAGGCTGCCCGGAGTCACTGCTCACCCAGGCCGTGCAGCGAGGCCAGCCTCCAGCTCCCGGGGGAAGGACCCCTGGAACCCACGGAGCCGGCCTGCGTTCCTTTGCAGTAAACCCCCTCCACAGCGCGTTTCCTTTTCTCTAACTCTGCTCAGTGCAGCACAGGCGCTCACACATCTCCACGCTCAGGTGGGGGTGGGGGCCTCCGCCGGCCTGGGGTGCTGGCCTGAGGGCTCGTCACGGATGTCGCAAGCACATTGTTACAGAACCTGGCCGGCCAGCAGAGGCCCGCGAGCTGTTCAAACGGACCTTTGGCCCCAGCAGCCAGGGGGTGAGTTGGTTTTTGTTGGGTGCTAAATGGACGGCTGCTGGATCAACAGGAAAGAGCCCCAACCTGGAGTTGGGAAGCTGCCCCAGGACAGGCTGCAGCTGTACCAGTCAATTCGCTGCCCCGCCCTGACAGAGCCCTAGACCTCTCCTCTGCTGTGGCTGCATCTGTAAAGCCCTGGTTTTCTTTGCAACTATATTACAAGAAGCCTTAGGCTCTCTAGTGACCTCACCCAGGGTTCCTCTGAGTGTGCTCTGGGCCACTCACACTGCAACCCTGAATGCAGATTCCAAGGCCCGATCCCAAAGCCACTGAAACTGACTCTGTGGGAGGGATGAAGAGATTTTCATTTTATCCAACTAAAGAATGACAGTCACGGACCTGGAGGGCAGAGCCCAGCGCCCTGTTGCTCCTTCCGGGTCTCTCTCCCTGCACCCGCTCTGCGCCTGCACGAAGGGATGGGCAAGCCCACAGCGTGGGACCGTCCCACCCAGCCCCAGGGCATCTCCGCAGGCAGGGACCTCATCAGCTCATTTCACAGACAGGAGACTGAGCCCCTCTCAGGAGCAGCAGAGGGCAGATTCCAATTCGCACCTGGGGTCCCAGCGTTGTCATTCTTTCACTGGGCGCAGGGAGGGGTGTGGTTTTATCCTGGCAACATACATCTAACCTAGAATTCCCCATTTTAACCTTTCTCAAAAATACAATTCAGTAGTGTTATTTCAGAGTTCGCGTTGTTAATCACCACCTTATCCTGCCCTCTGAACACACCTGGCGCTGTCTGCCTCTGCTCTTGGCGTCCCCTCAGTTTCCTTACCCTCTGCAAGCAAATAGAATTCAAACATCCCACCAGAGTTCCACAGCCCCACAGGCGAGCATTGGCTGCCACTCCTTGTGTTCCTGCAGCCTTTTCTTTCCATCTCCATTTCGACGCTGTTAAATTTGTATTGTGATTATTTGTTTATGTTCCAGCCTTCCTTGCTAGGCTTTAAAAATTCCTAGGACGATGCTATCCAACTCTAACTACGCAGCACCTAGCATGGGGCAAAAATGTTGCTCAATAAATACATGTTGGATGAAAGAGCAGAATGGCAGGACAGCTGCTTGCTCAGGGGACGGGGAGAACAGACGCAAGGAGGACACGCGGCTGTGACTCGTGGCAAGGAGAGGACAGTGAGAACTCGAGTAATGGAAATTTGGCTGTGTCACCAGTCCTGAGGATAAGCTGGAGAATGGTGACTGGGCCACACTTGGAGCTGGGAGGCAGCACAAGAAGGCAAGAGAGGCAAGACGAGAGATTCAGGCCAAGAAGAAGACAAAGCAGGAAGAAAGACTAGATGGGGTCAAGCTAGAGCGTCCGAGGAGCTTCGATGGAAGTACACATGAGCCCAGCCATCCCCAGGGACATCGTCCAATGTGATGCCAGGACAAACTCAGCCAGTGGTTGTGCAGGGGCTGCCCTGCCTGTGAGGCCACAGAGGCAACCCTGAGAGCTGTCTTCATAGTGATTCAGAGGCCAGGGGCTGGAGAGCATGCATAAGCTTTAGAAGGGGGCAATTATTTATGTACTTGGGAAGGAAAATCTGGAAGAAGGTAAAAATGAGAGCCACCAGCTGTGTGGAAACACCGTCGAGTAGATGGAGGGAAAAACCACTGGCCTATATTTAGAGCTGAGACGTCTGCCGAGGAGCCTTTGCCCTCGTGCGCTGAGCAAACAGAGGTTGGAAAGGTCGCTCCTTATTCTGCTGGTCTGAGCCCGGGCTGCGTCAGCGTGAGCCTTAGACACAGGTGGGTTGCAGACCCGGCCCTCCCTCTTTCCAGCCCTGTGGCCTGGGGTAGCTCTTTCATTTCTCTGAGGCTCACTGTCCTGTCTGTAAAACGGGGTAACAGCACAGGTCCTGTAGGGTTTGTCAGGGTACAAGGAGAGAACCATGCAAAGGGCTTTAGAGGAGTGCATGCATTGAGGGCTCTGAACGGGGCTACTGCCATGACTGCAAGTCTCGCATAGGTGTACTTCTCACGCATCCACGCCTTACCCCAAAGTGGATAAGAGCTCCTGAAGGAGCTCTGAAAATTTGTCAGATTTGTCCAATTAAAGCTACATGAGGCTTTCTCTCTTGTGCTGAGCCTTCTCTGTGCAGGACAGTGCATCCTGCCTGAGGAAAATGTCCAGGACAGGGCTCTTAGCATCCCACGGCTTCTCCAACAGGGCCAGAAAGGAGCCGCCAAGGTGCCAGCCCCAAAGGCTGGGCGCAGGAGCTGGTGGTGGAGGAAGGGGTACTTCACCAATCAGAGTCGTGACTGAATGAATGTCTGGGGAACACAGCCCCCAAGGCCTCCAGCACCCTGATCAATCAGATTTTAGGGACAACAGCAGATGGCCACGTCTCATACAAATAACCCTGGTCTGGGGTGATGGGTCCAGAGGAGACACAGTGGCCGGTGGAGAAGAGGCGGCTGTGGGCACGAATTGGGGCTGTGGGACGACAGAGCCAGGAGCGTGGCCGGCCAGCTGTGGCGTCCCCGCTGCTGTCCTGGCCAGCAGGCCCCTGGGGAGAGGGGCTGGGGCTGGATAGTGGAGGGCAGAGGCTTCTCAGCATTTCATTTACGTGGAAAGCAGCCCACAGCCCGAGCGTCAGCTCTGTCCCGGCTCCCGGCTGTACCCTGGCTGCAGTCTCCCACATTCTGGGGAAAGGAACTGCCCTGCCCTCACACTGTGAAGGTCACCCCGTGCTCAGGAGACGCTCCCGTCTGCCATATGACAGGCGGGACAGGGGCTGTGATGCCCAAAAGGAAGCGTGTTTCCAGGGCACGCCCGTGCCAGAATGCCTGAGCCATGAGGAAGAGGCCTGGCCCCAAGCCAGCTCTGCGACTGGACAACTGACCACCTCTCTGGGCATGGGTTTATGAAGCTGCAACATGAGGAGGTTGAACTGGGTGTCTTCCAGGCTTGCTGTCAGTGCTAACATTCTAGATTCCGTGTTTCTAGGAACCTACGGTTATTTTATACATCAGACTCGTTCGCAATGTCCGGGTGGTATTAGCAGTCCTGCCAGCCACGTCAGTAATATTTTATTTATCACATTACTGTGAAGTGAACAGGTTATTTACCTTCTCCTGGTACAACTTGTGCTTGAACATAATTCCCACGTGCAGCAGTCGAGCTCTCCTCCTCTGAACTCCCTAAGCATTTAAACCTGGACCCCTCTCAGGGTATGTCACTTCTGCTTTGGCTTACGGGATCCGGGGAAATGCCTTATGGTCCATCACGAGATTTTAGGCTCCCTGAGTGCTTCCTTGAAACTGAGCTGCAGAGAGAAAGCGGGATGGGCACAATGTCTGGTTCCCATCTTAGCTCTTGAGAGCCTGGGACAGCACCTGGCACAGTGGGTATACCGTGGCCGCCAGGGCCCCAGGCACCAGGGCAGTGAGATCAGCGCCAACACTGCCCATCCCTGGTCCCTTCCTGCCGCACCTGGGGCCACCAGAAACTTCGCCTGAAACTAACACTCATTGGCCCAGCTTCGCCGCCAATGAACCTGCGTCCACGCCACCAAATGTGTCCAGGGAGGTGGCGGCTGGGGGAGGCACCCAATGCGGCGTGGCTGATGAGCCTGGGGAGGGGTCCAGGCCGCGGCACAGACTGTATGCAGAGGAAGTGGGCCGAGGAGATCCCCACCATCCAGGGTCTCCTAACCATGCTGAAGAAAGTGGGCAAGGGGTCCCTGGGGTCTTCGTCCAATAAGACCCCTGCAGCCCCCAACCCTCGGCCCCAGCGCCTGTCCCGGGTGCCTGCCCTTCTTCCCAGGCTGATGGCCGCCCTGGCTCCCTGCGGATGACCCCCTCCCGTACCCAGCTGTGCAAGTCTCCACCCAGGGACACGGGCAGGGGGTGTGGGCAGGAGGCACGGGCAGGGGGCACAGGCAGGGGGCACGGGC